>CAUYRB010073337.1:0-26217 GCA_963574695.1 Propithecus perrieri | reverse complement strand
TGGGTTGTTTCCACATCTTTGCAATTGTGAATTGTGCTGCTATAAACATTCGGGTGCAGGTGTCTTTCTTATACAGTATCATTTGGTCTTTTGGGTAGATGCCCAGCAATGGGATTGCTGGATCGAATGGTACTTCTACTTGTATCTCTTTAAGGTATCTCCATATTGCTTTCCACAGAGGTTGCACTACTAACTCATTTTCTACCCAACCTCCAAGGTAATAATTCTAAATTTGAATCTGGTTTTGCTGCTTCCTTGGCTTTAGATTTTGTCATTCATGAGAACAGTGATTAGCTCTGCTGTATTTATACCGGTAATAATGTATGCATTATTAATATTAGCAGTAATCCATGCCACTGTCCCCCACCTTCCTGGGAATTGTTTTAAGCTACTTGTGCATTTTGTGAAGGTTACTCTCACAATGTAGTCTATAAGTGCATTTAACTGGAAAACATTTGATCATGAAGTTTTTACTTCTGTTACTACCAAATATATGAAAAGGATGCAATTCTGTTCTTTATACCTCATTGCATTGTCTTCTTTCCTCTCATACGTGCTTACAGCAATCATTACTTTACCCAAAACTAGCAAAGTGGTAGCCTTTAGGCAGAATCTGGCCCTTATATATATATATATATATATATATATATATATATATATATGTAAAATGATTGAATTATAATTTAAAAAGTTATGAGATTGTAAGTTAAAATTTAGATTTCAAACTTTTCTTGAAAAAATTTGGAAAACCAGCACCAAAATGTGCACTTTCCTGCAAGGCTGTATTTATCCAGAGCTGAGGAGCTATTGCACCTTCTAGACAGACAGCCTGACCACTCCTCTGATATTCAATTCTCACTCAGACAGCTTCATTCTTGCTCTGCATACTTAGTCGTTTAAGTCATTTGGGTTTTGGACCTCTGCTCTACTATTGGCTATAGAGACTCATGGTGTTTGTCTTATCCTGCCCAATATCAGAAGGAAAAGGCCCTCGCAGAATTTATTTCCCAACTTTGTAGCTTCTTCAGTGTCTACCATGGTGCTTGTCATATAGTGAATGTTCAGTACATAAGTTTGTGTAGAATTGAATGATACGCACACATGACATACAACAAAATGTTCCCAAGCTGCTTGAAATCACCTGAAATCATGCATTTGTTTCTCAAATTGATTAAATGTCTTGTCTTTTTGGTTTAGTTGGTTTAGTTATTCACCTGCATATTCATTTTACTCTGTTTATCCTGCCTTGCCTTCCTTCAGTGGAAAGTTTCTAGATGGCAGGATTCATTAATTTCATTGCCCTTTGTACCATATTGAGTGTCAAATAGTGCACAGGTAAGCATCATTGCTGAATGTAGAAACCATATCTGTATTTTTTTATTTCAATGGTAATTAAGTTGTTAAATATGTAGGTAGCATAATCACATTATTGGCAATAATAAACTTCCCAAAACACTAATTTGAAGCCATATCAAGTTGAGACTCAACTGGAACTATTTAATGTCTGTAATTAGGATAATGTTGACTAAGGGGTCTCCTGTGGCTACTAGAAAGAATTAATCCCCCAAACACAACAGATGATAACATCAGTGGCTTATACTAAGAGGGTCTGGCCTAAGATTTCTAGCATTCCTTGGTCCCTTGACTAAGCTGCCAATGTGTTTTCTGCTTGTGTGTCATCAGGAAGTTTCTTTGCTACACCAGTGACCTGCTCACAACTCTTTAAATTCAGAGAAGGTTCAGCGGCTTAGGCCCCTGAAAAGATATTTGGAAAGTTTCCCAGTTTGTGTGCTGCATAAGCTGGAGGCAGTATAGTGATAATTAATAAAGTGCCAGACTGGATAATTGTAGGAACTGTAAAAGATACTAAAATGTTGTTACCGGAGGCGCAGACGCACCTGTGAAAGCGTGAAGTTAATTTGTGTGAGGAACATCAAATGGGGATGCATGGGGATGAGGGAGGTGAGAGTTCCTTTAAATAATTCAGACTTCAGACAGAGAAGCTATCTACCAAAAAAAAAAAAAAAAAGTACCCGAAACCTGCTGGTGAGCTAATGCGAGGCTTATGAAAAGAGGCACCTCCTGAATTGTCTTGCTATATATGTTTCTCTGTGACCTTGAGAAAAGTTTAACAACTGTGATATTGGAGTTTTCTAATACCCACAGGACAGACATGATGACATTATCTCTTAGCCAATTTTTAAACAACAATAGAACATCTGATCCTGTCCCTTTAACCATTTCTTTAAGAATAATACACTTCCCGAGAGTGTAATGTGGGGAGAGATGACCTTGTGTCTACAATGTTACCTTAAATCTTCCATAGATTAATTTCTATCAAATTTTAAAATACAATAAATTAATGAGACACAGAGAGAGAGAGAGAGAGAGACAGAGACAGAGACAGAGACAGGGAAATGAGGATACTTAGCTCACATTATTGCCCTGAGGACTCTTAAGGATTGTTGATAAGTGCGAAGTTCTTAGCAACTTTCAGATCACATGATAGATGACTAACCAATAGTAGCTGCTAGTATCATTGTTATTGTTGTTATTTTCATCATTATTGAAATGGAGCTTTTAAAAAATAAAAATGAAAATTCTTGAGATGAATTATTGTCATGAACACTCTTTCCTTGGCAAAACCGCCAAATCTTGGCATTGCCATTACATGGTATGCCTTTCTGACCACTCCATCGTCTCACATATCTGGCTCAGAGATTAACAAATTATGTCATTCCAACAATAATTCTCTGATACCAGTTGGGTGTCCTACCATTCAATTCAGTTCTGATACTAACTCTCTGCAGTTAGGGCAGACCCTACAAGTTTAGGACAAAATCCCTTAATTTTGAGACTAACTACCAGGAATTAGTGCAGACCCCACAGATGAAAAAGCTCAATTCCCAAAGACTGCCTCCGCATGAGATTCCAGCTGCAAGTCCCAAGTCCTGAGGACACCTGCATTCTGTCCAACTTGGCTACAAATGAGAAGGTTCCTATTACCCTCTTCAGGTTGGATAATTCCTTAGAATAACTCACAGAGCTCCAGAAAGTGCTATACTTATGAGTATTAGTCTATCGTAAAGGCTACAAGAAAACAGCTAGATGAAGAGGTACACGAGGTGATGCCCAAAAGGGTACCAAGCTCAGGAACCTCTGTTTTTTTGGAGTTGGGGTACATCACCTTCCCAGTACACTGATGTGTTCACCAATATTCAGAGTATTTTTTTAATCAGGGTCTCATTACTTAGGTGAGGTTTATTAAATCACTGGCTAGAGGTTCAATCTCAAATCTTTAGCTCTTCTTCCCTATTAAGTCTTGGAGTGGGGCTGCAAGTCTGACCTTAGATTCACATGGTTGAGATGATCTGATGACCAGCCCCACCCTGAAGCTATAAACTACCCCACCCCATGCAAAAAATCCTCTTTTGTCCCCTAAGCATAAACTCAGATATGGTTGAAAGGAGTTTGCTATGAATAGGAAAAGACATTTCTTTTTTTTTTTTTTTGAGACAGAGTCTCACTCTTTTGCCCGGGCTAGAGTGCCGTGGCGTCAGCCTAGCTCACAGCAACCTCAAACTCCTGGGCTCAAGCAATCCTTCTGCCTCAGCCTCCCGAGTAGCTGGGACTACAGGCATGTGCCACCATGCCTGGCTAATTTTTTCAATATATTTTTTAGTTGTCCAATTAATTTCTTTGTATTTTTTTTTTTAGTAGAGACGGGGTCTTGCTCTTGCTCCGGCTGGTTTCGAACTCCTGAGCTCAAACAGTCCGCCCGCCTCGGCCTCCCAGAGTGCTAGGATTATAGGCGTGAGCCACCACACCTGGCCTGGATTCTTACTTCTTAATAAATGTTCTTACCCTGATACGTGTGTTTCTTAGCAATAATTACTATTATTTTTCAAGTATTAACCTTTGACATAGATGGTATCACAACTGTACCTATCCTTGCACAGCTTGTTTTGTGTTTTACATTGTTAATACACGTAATGTTTCTCTGCATAAGTAAACTACAATTTGCATGTTGATTCTCTTGATGAACATTTGGGTTGCTTCCGAAGTTTTTAGCTAGTCAAATCAGTGCTGCAATACCCCTGGACTCGTGTGCTTGCATTTCTCAGTGTTCCCATCCTCCGAATACTTCAGGCCAGGCTGCTGGGGTAATGTGTGTACTTGACTGGGTGTGCCATATTGCTCTGCATGGCGATATGCTCATTTTTACTTGTAACAGCAGCACACAAGAATTCCATTTGCTCCATATGTTCGTTAACACTTGGTAATGCCAGGCTTTTAGCTTTCTGCCTGCCCAGGTGTGAAATAATTCGTTGTGTTTTTAATTTGTATTTCTGTAATTACTACCGAGGAAAAACCTATAGAAAAGAGCTTACACTTGTTGAATGCCATCTTGTCAAATCTTCAACACAGCCTCAACTTGCCAACTTTGACAGGCTCAATGTTTACCTTTCCAGCATCGAGGTTTAGCAATGTCGTTATTACTGAAGGCAGAACTACAGCATGCTGAATTGCTTGCCTAAGAGCAAAGAAATTTTAGTGCAGTTGTCATAAGTCTTTAGACTTAAGATATCATTTGGGGAAACTGATACAGAAACTGGTATAACATTTTACTCCTAAAAATTAGAAATAACCTTTTAAATTTGGAAATGGAGGAAAATAAGTGGTGAGGTTTGTTTCCTTCTTAAGCCTTGGCACCATTACTTATTACTTTCCTCCCTCTGCCCTCACTTATGTACCTCTGTGTACATGGTCAATCAGACTCCCAGAATATGGACATGCCGTGGACTCCAGGTTATACAGCTCCAGATCTAGGGCCAGAAGATCTGTTGGGAGGCATTTCCCGAAGGGGTGTGGGGAGGTTTCTGGAACCAAACTAGAGCCCCATTCTCCATAGCTGTGGTTCTCAGATGTTAGTAGGCATCAGAGTCTCCTGAAAAGCTTGTTAAAATGCAAAGTGCCAGCCCCACCTCCAGGGTTCCTGACCCCATAGGTCTTGGAGTAGAGCTGAAATTTTGCATTTCTAACAAGTTCCCAGGTGATGCTGGTGCTAGTGGACCACACATTGACAGTCACTGCTTTAGAGCAATTCGCCCCAAAGTAGGGGAGATACTGGACGTAGAAGGCACCTCAGACTGAGGGTGAAATCCAGACGTAGGGTCGATATGTAATATTACAATCCCAAGGTCTGGCCGGCTAGGTGTATGGATGACTTCTGTTGTCATGCTTTTCAGCACATCCCGCTGATCTTCAAGCAAGCATGTGTGTTTAGTTAAGGGCAAAACTAAGTAAAGCTAAGTGAAACCTCAGGGTCTCAGGTTAGGGATTCACTCAGTAACACATGGTTCTTACTTTGAATCTGAATTTTTAAAATTGTAGCAAAGGTTTCAGTGCATGACACTAGTGTTACAAGCGTGTGATACTCTGGTTTCTCTTCATACTGTATGAATCTTTTGCCTTTTACTAATGTTGCAAGTGTGTTATAGGTTGGTAGACCTTTAGGAATGTGAGGCTACCTAAACTAGCCAGACTCTTTCTAAGATGGTAATAGCCACACATTTGTTTATCATTAGCCAATATTTAGTCATCCCTTCCATGTGTAGGTTATTAAAGAGGAATCAGTTTTTAAGAAGAGGGACGTGGTTATGATTCTCCAAACGAAATTTTGTTTAGACTCTCCCAATGAAATGGATCATTTCTAGCCTGGGGATGCACAGAGCATATGATAGTGGAAATAGTTGGTGATCGCCATTATGAAGTACAGTTATGACTTATCTAGGTAAATGGATAAATGTGGTTTTGCCAATATGTATGTATTTGGATATATAAACATACATATAACATATATATGTATTGGAACACCTGAATAACTTGGACATTACAATCAAAGTAATCTAATGTTTTAAAATAACAATTGTGAATGGATACATGGTATGGGGAGAGTTTTAGGGTACTGATAAATGTCTGTATTTTTAATCTTTGATATTTATATAGTTTCTTTTTTTTTTTTTTTTTTTTTTGGAGACAGGGTCTTGCTTTGTCACCCAGGCTAGAGTGCAGTGGCATCATCCTAGCTCACTGCAACCTCAAATTCTTGGGCTCAAGCGATCCTTCTGCCTCAGCCTCTTGCATAGCTGGGGCTACAGGTGTGTGTCACTGCACCTGGCTAATTTTTTCTGCTTTTTATAGAGATGAAGTGTCACTATGTTGCCCAGGCTGGTCTCAAACTCCTGGCCTCAAGTGATCCTCCTGCCTTGGCCTCCCAAAGTGCTGGGTGTTCAGGTGTGAGCCAACACTCCAGCCCATAGAGCTTTTCTTGATAAACATGTTACAATGAATATATGGCTTTATGCTGGTTTGTGTCCGTATTTTATGTTTCACTATAAAATGCTTTAAGTATGAATAAAGTTAAAACCAACTACTTATTTTATTTCCATATTGCTAACATTTGTTTACAAGAGTTATGCATACTCAATTAAAGTTAGTATATTCATGTGTGCATCTAAAATTTAAAAAGTATGGACTAAAAATACGAGGATATAGTGTTCTCTTTATAATCTTTTTATAACTGGTCTTGTATGGGAGAATATAGTTAAGCTATTAAGTTTTCTAACAAAGTTTACCTTGGTTTATGTTTCAATTTTTATTTTTTATTTCAAAAGATAAATACAGACTCATAATCTGAAGTGATGGGAAATTGTTTGCATGTTCTTCTAGTATCACTAGCATTTCATTTTAGTCTAACAGAATTCTAGCACTCAGTTTCGAACTCACTGTGCTCAGAATAAATGTGATTTCTAGCTGTAATCTTTGTTTTGTCTTTAAAGATTTTGTTTGAGCATACATTAAATATAATGGAATGAAAGCCAAGAATAGCTTGGGGAGGGGGGAAAAACTTAGGATCAAGGTTTCCAAATGTTATGAAAAGGAAATAACCCAATGCAATACTTCCTTTTATGTTGACCTTCTCGTTTTGGTTCCTCACCCTCTACCTTCCCTGAAGCGTTCTAAAGCCTGTGGCCCTGGTGACCTGCCACGCTGGAGCTTGCAGTTACGGGCCAGATACAGCAGTCTAGTGAACCACTGATGGGATTTGGAGAAAATGGACAAGGCCTAGATAATTTTATGTAATAGTTCTAAAGTGGCTTCACAGGGTGGAAAGAACATTAAACTTTGAAATCAGACAGATGTACAAACTCCCTCCCTCCCACTCCTGGCCGTGTTGTCATGAATCCAAGTTAAATTAACCGTAACATCTGGGAGGATGGTTCTTCAGTCTGTGGAGTGGGTAACATGTCACAGGATTTTGAGGATGACATGAGACAACATGTGAGAAAATGTGAGGCAAGTTATCGATGCTCAGTGAATACTAATTCCTACCTCTTCCTGTCCCATACTGGTCTTGAAAGCATACCACCACCAGCTTTCCTGGCCAGCAGCTTGGTGGGTGAAGCAGGCTGTTGGGACAGGTCCGCGCTGCCGGTGCCATCATGGGAAGGAATGAAATTAACGTGTGGCTAACCTTGTTTGTCGACACAGGTCCTGCCTTCTAGACACTCTCCACATAAAAAGATAACGTAAGAACATTAAATGAAGAGATATGTAGATGATCATGAGTATATTTGGTGTCCAGTAGACATGGAAATTATAAGGAAATAGATTTTTAGAGCTCAACTGTTGTGGCACATGCTAATTTTGGGGGCCAAGGTGAGAAGTGATGACGTTTCACTGGGTCCCTTTACGAGGCCAGGCTGGGCTGGGCTGCGCAGTGATTGTTTCTGTGCCTTTTTCCCTGGGCCCCTCCCCCACCCCATCATTCGTGTCCAGAACTCACTCACTTACTCTCAGTATTTCACCACGTGGCACAATGTACCTACTGGTGGAAAAAATGCATCCCCTAGAGTTGAGTTGAACGAGTGACCTGTGGGTTTGCCCCAGCATATGTGTTTTTGTTCTCATGATATTTTAAAAATACTCTCAGAAGGATCGTGTTTCTGGAGGCTGAGGACTGTGGAGCTCTTCAGAGGAACAACGTCCAGGGCCCTTCCTACTGTCTTCAGTTTCTTCCCACGTCACTGAGCGTTTTGTTCGTGGTTTGCATGTCAGTTAGAACACAGATTCATCAAATGTCATGTCTCTATTGCAGACAGGCAGCACGTCCATGATGAACTGTGGGACCGTCTGTCTGAGCAGTGAGCAGACAGGGGTAGCAGCGTGCACTCCGGCAGTGCTTGCTACGCTCCAGGCAGGCTTCTAAGTGCTTCACATGCGTGAACTTTTCTCAGGTGTTAGGGGTAACAAGGAAACCTTGGAATGTGTAAAGCAGAATATCCTCAAATAAATACATTCTAGTTTTAAAGTGAGACATGTATTATCATGAACTTTTTCTAGGGGGACTCCTGACCATTAGAGTTTATGACTCAGATCCCCAAATGGACAGATAGTCTACTGGATTCTGTGTTAACTTGAGTCACAAATAATTGTGTGAAGCAACCGAGTGCTAAAATACTACATCAAAAGCAGCTGGCATTTTTGAGTACTTACTATGTGTCAGGTATTGTGATAAGCATTTGACGTGGTTTAAGTCATTTTATCCTCACAACAACCCTATGAGGTAAGTATTACTATTTCGTGAAATCCTACATGTTACGCTGTAGGGTAAGGACCTTGTGGTCATATGTCTGACTCTACATTTCCTTAATGAAGAAATCAGCAGAGAGCCAGAGTGAGGGTCCAAGTCGGGAGGGTAAACAGTGACACAGCTGGGGCTGAAACTTGCATGTCCTAACTTGAACTCCAGTGTTCTTTTCATTATACCGCATTGTCCTTAAGATTCTCGTTAGGCTTGTATCTCACTTTATTTAACTTATTAATTTCTGGGGACCTATTTAGGACAAAATAGAATTTTAGTGATGAAAATGAATGCGATCATAGAAATGCAAATCGAAACCACAATGAGATATCATCCCACAGCTGTTAGCATGGCTATTATCAAGAAGGCAGGCGATAAGAGTTCACAGGGATTTGGAAAAAGGGGGACTCTTGGATACTGTTGGTGGCACTGTAAATTGGTATAGCCCATTATGAAAAACAATATGGAAGCTCTTCAAAAAGTTAAAAATAGAAGTACCATATTATCCAGCAATCCTACTTCTGGGTTTATATCCAAAAGTAATGAAATCAGTATCTTATATCTGCACTCCCGTGTTCGGTACGGCCTTGTTCATTATAGCCAAGATACAGAAGCTGAGCTTCTGTTGACACGTGAATGGGTAAAGAACGTGGTCTGTATGTACACAATGGCATTCTAATCAGCCATGAAAAAGGAAATCCTGCCATTTGTGACAACATGGATGAACCTAGAGGACATTATGCTAAGTGAAATATGAGGCAAATACTGTATGACTTCACTTACGTGGGATTTAAGAAAGTCAAACACACATAGAACAGTGATTGTCAGAGGCTGCAGCGTCGGGAAAATGGGGAAATGATCAAAAGGTCCAATGTTTCAGTTATAAGATGAACAAGTTCTGTGGGTCTCAGGTAAAGAATGAGTGATAATGGAAGTGTTATTTTTCTTTTTTTTTCCTTTTCTTTTAAAGATGAGTATTAACTACCAGGACTGCCACTACTATACACATACCGTGTCAAACTTTCCTAAGTGTTATACTAAAGGTGGTTCTACCATGGACACCCCAGCCCCCACCTGTCTAGTCGTGTCTTCCACCACTCTCCTGCATGAACCTTCTTCCCTAGCCAAGCCCTGGGCCTACTTTGTGCAGTCCTGAACTTATTCGTTGGCTCACCTACTTTCTGTTCCTGAAATGTCATCCATATGGCTAATGGACTGATTATTCAAGACCCAGTTCTAATCCCATGTCTTCCAACAGATCTTCCTTGGCTACTGCCCCTGTTATCTCCCTATTATCAGAAAGTCTGCAACATTTTAGCCTCTCCACTACGCGTCTGCACTGGCAATATATTAACTTGAATGGCTTCTTTTTATTTCATGCCGTGTGTCTTGGCTCCTTCAATGAGTTGCCATTTGAAGGCACCACCTTCTTGTCTTATAGAAAGTTTCTTAAACATATAGTAGGTCTTTAATAACTTTTTTTGTTCCTGGGGACAAAATTTTTTGTTTTTGCTCTTCTCTCTTGAGTTGATCTTTCTCTTAGTCTAATAAGAAGCCTGATTTGACAGCCCCTGAGATTGTTGGAGAGAGAGGAGAGGGGAAAAGATCACATGTGGTTGAACGCAAACATGGTTTTGTTTCTATTTTGAATGTGTTTCTTCTCGTCTTTCGCGCTGTTCGGCACACTGATGGGGCAGTACTTCCGGTGTCTGGGTCATTTCTTCTTAATGTTGGGAGTTCATTTTGTTCAGTAATTTCATGGCCAACAAGTTGATTTGGGGGATATCAGATCATTCAGCTCACCCTGTGATCCCTTGTTATGTTGGAAGAACACTGTGTACTCATTTGTGTTTTAGAAGACAGCCCTCTGTAGAGGATACTCCAACTGGGTTTTTAGTATTTTACTTTAACAGTTTTGAACCCCTCAATTCAGAACTATGACTTAGCTGACTTTAGAATGGAAGCATTTTCTCGTTTTCATAAGGCATCCTATTAAAATACTGTGTCTAAGAAAATAAATACCATAGATAATTTCAAAAATAGATCCAGTACTAAGATAATGTCAAAATACTTTGGAAATCTGTTTTCTTCAGTAACAACAATAATATCTAGTACTAGATTGATAAGGTGTTTTGAGAACTATTTTAGAACAATGGGAAAGTGGTTAAGGAAACTTACTTTTCTTTTTTTAGTATGTATTTATCACTGTTATCATTCTTTGTTCTTCTGTTTTGTGCCATAAATCGTAGCTTGTGCCTCATTTTCCAGAGAATTCCAGATGCTATGTCAATTTTTTTTTAACAGCTTTACATGGTCATATTTGAATGTCTTTGCCTTTCTCAAAATAGTTGAGGTCACATAAAATGAAGCAGATCACTGTATCAATTTAGAGTAGTGAAAGAGTGTATCATTTCTGAGATCCAGTGGCGTGTCCTGTAGATTCCATGGAATCGAAAGTGAATGAATGGAAAGTCAACTTTAGAGTGAGGTTCAAGGTGAGAGAAGGGTGTAAAAGTGTCAGTAAAGCCGTGATGTGGCCAACCCAAAATTACACAGGGGTTTGGAGGCAATGCAAACATTAAAAGAATTGCAAATGGCATAGCCTACTTCACAAGTCGGGGGTATAAATCTTACCATCTTTTCTCATTTTTCCAGTTAATCAAGAACCCATAAGCCATAATTAGCAGAAAGTCCAGGCTGCTGCCACCAACCCCCTTGAGTCCAGACTCCCTCTCTCCATGGAGCTTTCTTCTTTGGGCTCCTGCTGCCTCTTCCCTGCTGGTGGAGCTCATAAGACCCAGTCATCTCAGTTTGTCAGATCATAAACACACAGAATCCAAGAAGAGAAAGGGTGGCTGTGATTCTCAAAATAGAACATCATCAGCATCACCTGGAAACTTCTTAGAAATGCAAATTTTTGTCCCTTACTGTATACCCACTGACTCAAATTCTAGGATTGCAGCCCAGCACTTGGTTTTAATGAGCCCCCAGGTGGCCCTGATGCATCCTAATGTTCGAGACCCACAGGCTGAGCCTATACGCTCTATACGCTCAAAACAGTATAAATTGGCCTCGAGGGCACAGTTCTTCCCAAAGCTTCCATATGATTTTAAGCTTTAAAAACTTCAGAAATTTAAATGCTACCAATTTAGAAAACCCACAATTTTAAGAGATTACTTATATACATTTCTTTTATGTTTAGTTAAGGAAGTTGGCAAATGTTTATTACAAAAAATGTTTTTATTTCTCAAATTTCACAAAACAAAGTGCAAAGTAAATGTAAACAGCCTTTGAATAGTTTTTTTTTTTTTGTAAAGTTTGTAGTCCCAAGGGCTTGTTGTGGTCAAGAGGACTATTGTTCCCTTACTCATGGGTAAAGAACTTCAGTTAGTCACAGAAAGATTTCTTTTGTTTTTTCTCTTCATTTCAGTTTATTAGAAAATTGTATGTCAATTACGCTCAATTGCAATTAAATTTCCCCAATTTATCATAGTATACCTTGCATGAGTAATCAAAGAGGACATGGTATAAGACATATATAATATGAGGATAGTTTGCGTAATATGATGGAATTCTTTCAGAAAGGTTTCTTTAAATCATATGCATCTGGAAGTACACATATTTTGGGGTTTACCACAACATCGCATCACCAGTGCAGAAGGCTGCCCTGTGCAAATATGAGACATTGTGCAATGCAGAAAGCCCAGGGGAAGAGACCCAGGATCCGAAACTTTATCCTGGCCCTGCCCTTTGTGTGGCATAGATGCTTATTTTAGCTTCAGTTTCATTTCTAAGAAGGGTTTAACACTATCCAATGCTGACCTCCTATTTGTGATTGTCTTCAAAATAAAGTGAAATAAACATACATGAAATCACCTTGACAATCAAGTGCTAATTAGTTATGAAATGATTTTAGAGCTTATATTTTTATAACAACCATAGTAGTAGAATGATAGCTGCTATTTATTGAGTATGTGCTGTGAGCTGCTGTGTTAAGTACCTTACTTGCATTATCCAGTTCAAACTTCAGACCTTAAGATAGGTACTGTTGCAATTCCCATTATACTGTTGAAGAAACTGAGTATGGAAAGATAAAGTAATTTGTCTAAGACCACCCAGCCAGTAAGTAACAGACCCAGGTTTTGACCCAGGATGTCTGACTTCAACGACTATGTCCTTATCAGCACACACACGGCCTCTCTACTGAAGTCATCTGTCCCCCACTGGGCTCTGCCCAAGCATCGTGTCTAAGCTGGGACTATATGTTTTCCCCACCACTTTTCCTGCACCAAAATGAATCTCAATACATGCCTCTTCGACTGGCAGTTTTTAAAAGTCAATACTCGATGCTGATGAAGGTGAGGGAGGATGGACACTCTTACGTCATGCTGACAAGAGTAGTCATTGATAGAACTTTCTGGAGAGTAATTTGGTAATCAAGAGCCTTTAAGTCCTATCTGGGAATATATACTAAGGAAATAACCAAGGTTCATATAAACAACGTCTAGGAAAGGAGTATGTGTATTAGCATAGAACTCAAAACCGTACAAATACTCAATAAAAGGAGAAAAGTTAAACCATAGTTCATTCCACGGGTAGAATATAATGCAGGCAATAAATGTCATGTGCTCACAAAATATTTAGTAACAAAATCTCAAAGCCAGAAATAGTATAAAGAATAGTCTTAATATGTGTATATGCATGATGCAATGAAATATAAACAGTACATATGAGAAGTAGGATTATGGAATGTCTGATTTATTCATGCTTTACATTTTCTAAATGTACATAATCATAGTAGTTTATTATTGAGAGGAAGAAAGCATTTCAATTTTTTTCTCCAAATGTTCACTACATGCTTTTAAAACAGAATTTACTCTCCTGAAAGTAGAATTTCTCACAACTTTCTTTCTTCAAAGCCTACAGATTTTCTGTAACATTTTCTCTCCACGTTAAAAAAGCAAACAAAAAACAAAACGAAAACAGATCAAGTGGCACGATGTCTCGGTGTGGTTTGTGAGAAAAAGCCAATGGCAATATCTGATTCCTTTTTAAGTCATCTGGTTTTTCACCTGAGCTTACAACGAGGTAAACACAGAAGACAGAAAATCCTTGGCTGGCAGCAGTGGCCAAAGATGCGTGGGTGGGAAGTAGGAACCGATTCCATCAAAGAGGCCTTGGATCCACTGCTGATTCCAAAAGCCATGTGTTTTCCCAAAGTCCTCTTGGAATTCCCTGCTGACACCCCACTGTTTTGGGAAGTGCTTCCTGAAAAAATAATTCAAAAAATCACAAAGGGTATGTTCCACCCAGACTCATCTGAAGTCCGTATAACTCATGAATACATCTCTTCATTGTCACATGACTAAGAACCAGGGAAATCTGTACTGGAAACACAGTTGTGTCAAAATCATGAAATAAATCCAAAATCTCAGTTCTGGTACAGCTCAGTGTCAGAGTTGGGGGATTTTTATATGCGTAATGCTTTTTAGAGTTTAGCTCTTGGTTTCCAACTTTGTAAAAATTCTTACTTGCTTAAAATAGTCATCGTGACTGTTATGAAGCAACATTTGAATTTAAATGTAACACAGGAGATCACTGGCAGCGAGGGATAGTGATTCTACTTAGGACTATGAAATCTGCACTTCTGGCTGAGGGTTTGAGGACAGCTGGATTGAGTAACTGGCGAAGTTCAGCATTCAGAGAATATCGTTCCAAAAAAATAGCTTTATGGTTCTTTTGTGACTGGTGAAAACCAACAAAACTCTAACTTTTAAAAAAAAATCACTGCTTCAATGAAACACCCAGTATGTACACTGCTGTATTTAAGAGGCATTGTACCAAACTGGAGTAATTTATATTTGTATTTAGTATGTCTGGATCTTAGTTTTGAAAGAACATGTTTTGGAGAAGGGAATGATGCTCATTTTGGCAATTAGCCAAATTCAGCTAGACTCAATCATCATGAAAATTGGATATACATGCTTCTGATGGATTATACCCTGTTAAGAAACATGAAATCAGACAGTATTCTGAATCTTACAGTCAATTTTGTTTCCTTCTGTGGGTTTTGTCAGCTGATGTGGGTGTGTTTGTAATGTAAAATTGCAACACCTTTACCTCGACATTCATTTGAAAAGCTCAAGTTGCAAGAAGTCACTTAGTGAAAGTCTTTTACTTTAAAATGGCCTTGATTAGTTCTCAAACCAAGCAGGGAAACATAGACTCTGCTGAATTCAACTTAAAAACTCATCTCTGTTGATGGGCCAAAGTTTATATTTGACATGTATGAAGAAATTTTGTTAATGATGTGAGTCCAACATAATGTGGAAACATGTTTTTGGAAGAATAAAAATCTTTCCTGACAAAGCCATTTCTCCTGGTTCTATTCAGCAAAGGCTGTTAAGTTTAGGTAAAAGTTGATCAAGTTCAGGCGCTGCTAATTTAAACTGTAATGTGGAGAATCAGCTGTTTTTCTAGTTACTTAAACTTTCTGCCATGATGTGAAAGGCTTAAAAATATCCAAAAAGCTGAATCAAGTAATTGAATTTAAAGAAATCTTTTTTTTTTCTTTTTGAGGGAGGAAGAGAGAGGGAGAAACCCGAATCTAAGGAAATCTTAAAGATGAGGCTATAGATTATGAAATGCTGTTAAATATAGCATAGGACATAGTAGTAAAATTTGGTCTAAAGATAGAAAATGAATTTTTTACAGCCATCAAAAATTAACAATTTTAAGATAAAATGCACATGCAATGAAACTTAGTGAAAAACAGCATACTCGATGGTAAACAGTATGCTCTCTACCATTTTTACAAAAGCAAATGTATATTAAAAAGTGAAAGGAGGCCAGGCGCGGTGGCTCACGCCTGTAATCCTAGCACTCTGGGAGGCCGAGGCGGGTGGATCGCTCAAGGTCAGGAGTTCGAGACCAGCCTGATCAAGAGCGAGACCCCGTCTCTACTAAAAAATAGAAAGAAATGATCTGGACAACTAAAAATACGTATATAGAAAAAATTAGCCGGGTATGGTGGCGCGTGCCTGTGGTCCCAGCTACTCGGGAGGCTGAGGCAGAAGGATCGCTTGAGCCCAGGAGTTTGAGGTTGCTGTGAGCTAGGCTGACGCCACGGCACTCTAGCCTGGGCAACAAAGCAAGACTCTGTCTCAAAAAAAAAAAAAAAAGTAAAAGGATAACTACCAAAAGTTTAATATTGGGTTGTGGAATTATGGGTAAATATTTTTTATATCTTATAATTTCTAAGATTTTACATATTTGAATTTATGGACATTTTACAATCATAAAATGGTAAGAAAGTTCTTAAACATCTTAAATAACTTTTAAAAATACAAGTCTCTGCATCATGTATGGGGTGCGTGTGCATACAAATATACCCATCCTCACCAACACACCCCAATATATAAACTGTAAGTTAAAATAGAAGTTCTAAGGCGGGGAAGGGGATACTTCTGTGTTGACCTAATGCCTGTTAACTTAATTTGGGACTAACAAGGGTATATTTAATCAAATATATTTTTTTCCCTAAAACATATCTATTTTAATGAGCAATATTTTTATTTTTTTTACTGAGCGGCATCCATTCTCTTATCCTAGTAACATCATTCTAATTTTGTTTTGGAGAAATTGTTCCTTCCCACGTTTAGAACCTCTGGTTGAATGGACCTCCCATCCTGGTACCAGGGTGTCAGAGTTCGTGGCTGAGGTGTGAGCCAGTCGGAGCATCATCCCCCAAGTTGCAGTTGTTGGTGCAGAGCTGAGTATGTGGCTCAGCTTGGGCTTCCAGGAGAGAATAAATTTCAGGACGTACAGCAGTGATGTAAGAAACACGACCTCTGGATGCGGTGTTGCGAGGATGTGAGCCTGAAATTGCCGAGCCCCGTGCAAACCCAGGAACGGAGCAGGCCCAGGTGCAGTTGTGCTGAGAGATGGATCCTGAGGGTGTCTCTTGTGCCCTGGACCAAGTGGCCTCTTAAACTAGACCTTTCCAGTTGTGTGAGCCAATACATTCCCTTGCGGCTTAAGCCAGTGTCGTCAGGTTTTCTTTCACTTTCAGCAAATGAACGCTAACTGATACACACCAGGTAAGAAAACATCCGATCAGATTCTGTAAAATTCGCTATGGTCCTGTGCTGTATCGCGCCATCCAGAGTCCTCTTTCTTGCCTTCGTCGTGGGCCCCTGCAGCATAAGGCGCATCTTCCCCGAGAAGTGTTTAGAGAAGGGCGAGTGTTTGAAACACGGCCGAGGCCATCACTGCTGGGTGTGACTGCATCTACTCTGTGACTTCTGGGAAAAGGGACTCTGGAGGTCTAGTTTCCTGACTTTCTGAAGTTTAAGTTCTGTGACAGCATTGTAGGCATTAAAGATCCAATTTTCACCCTTCTATTGATAAGGAGTAAGTTTCTCTGTATTCTTGTTGTCCTGTCACTTGGGCTAACACAAGCAGCTTCACCTTGGTCTCTTGTGTGTCGAGGCAGATCTGAACATCTGTGGGAATCCGTCCCCTCGTGGAATTTCAACTGTGGTTCATCCCTGCTCTTCACTGAACTAAAAAGCCTCAGTTTTAAATAATTGTTCTTTCTCAAGTAAGAGCATTGTGTACTACTGTAGAGAATTTAGAAAACACTGTTAATCTAAAATTTTTAAAATCACCATAATTTTACTATACAAAGAAAACATCAATTAACATTTAGACTGAGAGATTTTATGGACATTAAAAACATACAATAATTTGTTTATAGTCTGCTTTTTTCACTTAATATATCATTAACCTCTTCCTAATTCATTATATACCTCATAACTAATGTGTGTGTTTTAGAAATCACATAGCACTTATATGGATTCTATTATTTATTTTAACAATGGCTAAGACATTTTGTTTTCCAATTTTCTCTTTTCCATGACAGTACAAATAACATCCTTTAATTTGTGTATGTTCATCATTTTATTAGAATAAATTCTTAAATGTTGGAATTCCATGGGTCTCAGGGAGAACCACATTAAGACTTTTCTCATAAGTTGCACTCCAGAAAGTTATACCAGTTTACATTTCAACCAGCATGGCATCAGATGGGTTGTTTCTCCACGCTCATCTGCTCTAGGTATTATTCCTTCTACGCTGGCAGTTTTACGTGTATGTAAGACTTAAAATCATTCTCCCATACTGGACTGTTAATAACCCTGAGGACAGGCTCTGCCGTCACCCCCACAAAGCAAGTTAAATCGTAACTTTTAACATATTCTGTGACTTGCTGGAGCTTAATCCAGCTGGGAATAATATAGAATGAGAGCCCAGGGGCTAGGGAGCCTCAGTCATGGGTTGAGGCTGCTCCCAAAGACGTGTGAATTCCCGGGCACTTTGCTCTTTCTTGCTTTGGGTTGGCCATCAGCAGGCGCGTGGGCTCTGGTAGCCAGAGGAGGCGCTCAGGCAAGTGACACAAATGCTGGCTGGTGGAAGTTGGCCCCACAGGTGTTGAAGGTGTGAGTGCAGAAGGGATTTGGGGGAGTCCCCAGTAGCGTCTACTAGCACAGTGTCTCCGTGTGACTTAATGGCCACTTCATCCATGTGCCACATGTGCTGTGTCCTGTGCTACTTGAAGAGGAATTACGTCCTCCTCCTGCCCACTGATTAGCAAATAGCCAGGTTCAACATACGGTCCTCAATCTACATGGATTATAGCTGAAGACGGAAGTGAATATGATGTCCAGACAGAAGCCTGTTAGCAAACAAGTGATTTAAAATTCTGTTTGTAGTTACATTATGAATGGCTTGCTTTCCTGATCGTGACCTTTCATCAAAATGTGTGCAGTTACTGAATACTGTGCCTGCCATGGGGTGGAAGCTAACAAAATAATGACAGACACTGTTTTATGCCCAACACACAGTATACTGTCTCCTCCTCTCTCACGACACTGATCAAAGGTCTAGTATCGGGCGCAAGTTCCCTCCACCCCCAACTTCCCGGAGAAATGCCTTGCTGGGTTCAGAACCATGGACAGTGACGTTGGCGGTGGCACACGCCTGTGCCCAGCGGTCTTGGACATGCTGATCCTGTGACAGCCCTCTTTTACTCTTTGGGACTCTCCAACCCCCATGACCACGTCTGTCAAATGGTCAGGATAAATGTTTGTGACATCTTCCAAACCCAAGGAATGTGACTTTTAGAGGCTATGGTTCTAACCCCCCTGCCAGCCTAACTGCTAATGGCCGGTGGGAAACCTGGGTGCTCTGAGGACTCGCTGCTTTGCCTCCCGACTCTTAGCACATCTGGTTTTAAGTGGAGCTTATAAATGTGGGAAGAAAGGAATAGAACTGATAGGTGGCTTCACCAAATGAATTCACGGACACTCCAATCTTAAACTGGGACTTCTATATGACCCAGAGGATTTTAGGGCCCAGTGCTGCTTGACACATCAAAAACAAGATAGTGGTGTGCATTATAGGGGACTCGGTGAGCTTTGCTTTGGGGAGTATGCAGGACATATGTAGTGCCTCTATGATATATCTTTTATGTTAATGAGTGACTGTTTTACCTAAAACAGCCAAAATAGCCATCGCTGAGGCTTACCTTTGTGAACACACATAAAAACAGGTAAAAAGTCCTTCTCCCTCAATTAAAGGGAACTTTAATCCCAAGGTAGCTAACTTGAATACTACGAGAATGCAAAACGCCCAGGATTTCATACAAATAGCAGCAATATTGTTCGTTGGTTGGTTAATGAGTAAATCGGCTCACAGGAATAAAAGCCAATTTTACACCCCGTTCTTTCAGCTTTCTCTGCTCAAAAGGGCTTTAGCAATCTTGTCTGCTCTCGTTTTTGCAAAAATGAGGGAATAGAAGCATAGAAGTTAAAGGACTTCTGTAGTAACAAGCCCATCTGCACTAACCTGTCCCACCTGCTTTGAGGAAAAAAGTGTGTTCTCAGTTTGCTTCTGTCTTGTTTAGTTTAAACTTACAGACACAAGGGAGAATGCCAGGGAAAAAAGTAGATTCAAGCAATCTGGCTGGCACTAAGAAGCTTGATTAGGATTTGGTTTATTGCAAGGTGATCTGAACCTGAAACACTGTAAGGAAAGAAAGTCACATACTGCTTTCTAAGGAAGACCCCAATGAAAGTCGATTTTGGACAAAGACTCTACCCTGGCACACAGTGGTGTGGATGGCCTTTGTAGACACTCACCAACGCGTTCTCGCCGTTTCCTGTGATATTCTGGCCACCTTGTAAGTTATCCTGTGCTCCTGCCGCATTCTGCTGTAGCCCTGCCCAGGAGGGCTGGGGACTGACTGGCTTCCAAAGCATCTGCAGTCTCAGGAAACGGGTCACAACGTGAAAACCGATTACATAGAAATTTGGTCAGCAAGCCAGGAAGGTCTATGGTCATGAGCCAGATCATCCGAGAAGAAAAACAGACCCTGAGCATGAGTCGTAACAGGAGGTAAACAAAGATAAACCGTGGTGACCCCCAACTCTCCCTTTCAGCGCAGATCATTCTACCCCCATCAGAGGAATGTTAATGACTCGCATCCATCCCCGGGGCACGGTTGCAACAACAAACACTGGCAGCTACTATCGGCCACTTGACATGTTTGCTGGCCCTTCTCATTCTCACTGGCTCTTTCTTATCCCTCAGCCTTCATGAAGAGTTGCAGATATTTGCATTCCTAGCAAGAGAAAAAGTGGAAGTTTTTCTGAAGAAGAAAAATCAGTGTCATTGTCCCCTTTCCTTGGCAACGTGGCCTCTATGAATAAGAGCGATTGTGTTCTGCAAAGTTAATCAGAAGAGAAAGCACAAACATTTACCGAGCGGACGATAGGGCAGGCACCATTCTTAAGTTTTCCTTGGATTATCCCTTTCATTCTCCCCTCCAACCTGTGAAGTACATGCTCTTATTCCTATTGTGCAGATGAGAAAACTGAGGCTGGGGCAGAGCAACTTGTCTAATTCATACCTGGGAAGTTGCAGAGATAGGATTTAAACCTTGACAGCCTGACACCTCAGCCTCTCGCCTCTACTGCCGCCCTCCGAAGATAATTTTATAAGAGTTAGAGGAGAGCAACATAGAGCCAGTACGATTTTTAAGGTAGTGTTTATTCCCAAAGAATCATTTTTCTTATGATTTAATTTTCAAAATTCAAGACTACCTTGGCCTGCTAATCGCAAATTGTGTCCACGGTAGGCTCTCTCTCAAAAGGACTTGTGTTCACCATCTTGATGAGCTACTGCTCGATGGTAAAATCAGAACACCACTGAGTGTCTCATCTCAGAAACTTGGAACATGGTAGCTCTGAGAAGACACGGGCAGAGGAGAATCTTAATCACCCACATTTGGAAATGATAGCATTTCTGGGGAAATCGCAGCTCAAGCCCCCTTATGTATGTAGAGAAAGTTTTTAACACATACCTGGCACACAGTAGGCATCTGTTAAGTAGGTGCTACTTTTAAGACCGGGTTATATTTATTCCTGAATAAACTGGTCTTCAAATAAAACATAGCTGTTCATTGCACGCTTCGATGCCAGCTAGAAAACTTTAGAGGCAACTGTGTGGGCTCATCACAGATAGTGTGTAGGATGTGACAAATATATATTTTCAGCGCAGGGTCTCTCTCTAGTTCTGCTTTTTCTTCCTACACTTCTTTTGTACTTTATGAATTACTTTACATGACCTGAAATCATCTTTGGAGATAGCTAAAGATGCATAAATTTAAAAAGGAAAATAAATATCAGAGCTTCCTGCTTCTTGGCTTTGCAGGCATAAAAGCAGAACCATGTGTGTCTAAACCTGGCCGCCGGGTTATTGTAATTCCAGGCGTCAATTGAGCTAGGATCAAGAGAGTTAGAAATTGAAATTATAGAGACTTATTGATGACCGCAGAAAAACCAAAGAAACTGTGGCCAAAACAACTGAAAACATGTCTGCTAAAACTGGTGAGTTTTCCTTCATGTTTCAGTGATTGAAACCAAAAGGCATTCTGTGTCGTGGCAGGGGTGCTCTGGGGCAAAGATTAAGTGTGTGTTCTTTAAAGTCAGTAGATGCCACTTAGATTAGGGTTATAGCCTTTTTTTTTTTTTTTTTTTTAAAGAAAAGGAAGAAGAAGAAAAACAGAGGAAAACATGCCTGAATTCCCCAAGGGAAGTCTGTATTCCATAGAAAACACAGCCCTGGCCAGCGGCTACCCTCACACGCACAGGGCTCCAACCTCGGGGTCTGAGCCAGCGGGAAATGTCAGGGTGGCCTTCCAAGTCGGACTGGCCTGTGAGGCTGCTGGTGTTGGCCGCATCGAAGGCTGAGCTGCCCAAAAACAAAGTGCCAGATCAAAGCAGAGTGACAGCTGCTCTCTAGTGACCCACGGGGAGGGCCACGTGTGGATTGAGGCGTCCAGGCATGGTAATCAGCACTTACTAAGTGTCACCGTGAACCATGCTGTCTGGCGTCAGCCTACTGATGCTGTCAAAGATGGAACCTCAGCACCTCTGAGCCCGCATCCCCTCATCTCTACGACGGGATACATAAATCCGTTGGCAAGAAGGCTTTTAAAGCGAAATGTTGTGAGAGATGCAGAATTGGTCCCTCCCTTGAGGAGCTTAGTAAACTAATCTTATAAATCTGGGACAGGCAAGTGGTGCGGCGCAGGAAAGGTCACTGAAAAGGATCATGAAGTCGTAGCCTCAAGTGAGACAGTGGTGATACCGTTCTTGTTATGGTTACTACTGTGGCTGTGCAAGTCCCCTGTTCCCCCAGTTGCCAGCCCATGATGGCCCAAGCATGGCGTACGGGGGCCTGCCCTCTCCCTGCTTCCTGGGAGACAGTGTGGCCTGACAGCAGGAGCACAGGCTCGGAGCCAGTCGGGCATGGATCCCACCGCTGACTCTGTTTCCTCGTCTCCAACATGGGGTACATAGCTCTGCAGGAGATGAGGCTGTCCAACCTCTTGCCAGGCCTCTCCCCTTTTTCTCTGAGTGTGGCCTTTGCCAACTTGCAGGGTCTCCAGGGGCTATGTTCTTTGTCACCTCCAGGTTCACAGGCTTTCTCTGCCACCTGAACTGTCCACCCAGCAGGCCACTCCCCTCTTCCCTTAATGGAACACAGAGCTGGCCACCTGTCCCACCACTGATTTTTCAGCTGGCTTCTCACCTCTTGCAGGCTGGCATCCCTGTACAATGAAAAGCACGCGGTCACTCTGCTGCCCAGTCTTCCCCTTAGGCCATCCCAGTGCATTGCTTTGAAAAACATGTTGGGCCTCTTAAATAATTATTTTTTTTCTCATCCAGCTCATTAATAATGACATTTAATAAATCATTCCCATCTAAAAATAGTTTTCAGGGGGAAGAAACCGTCAGGGTTTAAGCAAGGTCATTAGCACACAGGAAATAATTGTCTTCTAATTCCCTCTTGTATGGACGTGGCTTGTTTCCACCAGGCACTGAGGTTCTTCTTTTGTGTGGTATGCCGCTGCAGACATAAGAAATGTGCTAGATTCAAAATGCGTCCAATATCTCATTGTTTCAGTGTGTGTCAATGAGGAATGCTGGTTAAGGACCAAGTTTTTTGTCACCTTGTATTAATCACATTCAAAACAAAAATGTTAGCATTTTCTTAGTATTTATCATGCATCTATGAATCTACTGTAAGAAGAAATATACAATTCCCAGTGTTTTGCTTCGTGTTAAATGATAGCAATTAACTTATAGATAGTATTCTTAAAATTTTTGATCAGAATAGATTGCTATGCATTGCAGTTACTCATATACATAATTTTTCATTCATATTTGTATCTTTACAGAGGCCTTTTGTTAGCTGTTGACATTGACTGTTGCATAGTGCTCTAGACGCAACTATCAGTGTTGATAAATGTGGAAATGATATGATAGCCACTACCTACCGTGGCCAGTTTCTCAGAGCATCCGTTGAGGACATAGGACAGTTTGCAAACCACAGGAGCACTGGTTTGGGGTTTGGTTGTTTATAAAAAACAGTCTGGAAGCTTATTTCTGCTTTTTCTCAGACTCAGCATGGCTGAGCAAAAACGTTCGCTTTAAGGACACAGTGAATGAGAATGAGGACCATACGACATAACCCAGCAACCAACTGCTCATATCTGGGCCCCACTCACTTACTGGCCTGAAGTTAAGTTACATGACTTTTCCGTTCATTTTCATATGATGAAAAGCCTAACATTATACGTGCACTATGCTAAGCATTTTACATAAATGATGTCTTCTCACCTTTGCAATGACACTGAGACAAGTTTCAAATTGCCATTTAACAGACAAGAAAACTGAAGCACAGAGAAGAAGTAAATAGCTTGTCTAAGGTCACACAGGTAATGTATGGATCACCTGGAATTCTAACGCAGGTCTGTCTGAAACTCCAATTCCATAACACATTGCTTGCAAATCAGTCTTGAAAATAACGTAGGGAAAGATGTAAAGGCTTATGATCAGGTGTATTTACTGCTAATCACAAAGGAAGAGTTGACTACATATCTTGTTGGAAGGTCAGAGTTTGGACAAATGCCTTTAGTTTCGGTTGGATTCATGAAGGACCCTGGTATTGAGAGTTCAGGAAGCTGCTCTCATCGTGCAATAATGGGATGGACATAAGCACAGCATGAGGATAGGACAGCAAAGGAAGCAGCTGACCACAGCAAGGTTCTTGTTGACACATGTTGGAAAAGCAGAATAGAGTCAGAACATGAAGATCCTTAGAAGCCAGGGGTAGGGTTATGGATCAGACGAGGAGGAACACGAGACTGGAGGGATCCTTGAGGATCTGACCCTGGGCGTAGGAGGAAGGCAGTACCGCGTTGGCCATGGCAGAACTGGAGGAGCTGGGGACCGGGAGTGTGACTGCCAGCTTAGAGCTTATTTGCCATTATCCAGGTGTAGATAGATGCATCCTGCCTGGACACAGGCAGCGGCAGCCGTAGAAATGGTGAGAAAGAAGCACATTAAAATTGACTAGGCCTTGATGTTTGGGTGAAGTGAATGAACTGGAGGGTTTAAGCCTAGGTGGATTGGAGAAATGAGATGAGCAATTTCAAAGGGAATGTTGGTTTTGGAAAGAAGATACAGTTGAGTTTAGATGTTTTTTGAGGTATCTTGGCTCTTTGGAAGACAGGAGTGGGGCTGGCATGAGAGGTCAAGCTGCTGGTGCAGACGTGAGAATCAGCCCTGACAGGACGTGCCATGATGAAGGCTGAGTGTGGAGGCTGGAGTGAGGGGCTTCAGTTCACCAAAGCTCAGCTAAAGAGGATGGAGGGGAAGAGGACCTGGCAGAGGAGAACGAGACCAACTAGGTCTTCGACATCTCTTCTTTCTGGGAAGAGTAATAGTCACTTTATATTAATAGGAGGCTAAGATTTAGGTTGATGCTTTCCAGTTTTATGGCCCCAGAGGTGATGGTTGTCTCTTGTCTGCTCCTCCAAACACGCTTTCCACTCTCCCACCTCCTGCTCTCTGCCTGGGAGCCTGGTCTGTGTGCACCGTGATGGTGGGGCTCCCCTGGCTTCCTCTGGGGCATAGCCAGTGGGGGACCCCCAGGTGGAGACTAGAGGGAGGGAGGAAAGAGATGGGGACACACATTCCTCTGGCTGTCTCCTTGCAGGGCTGCTGCAATTGGCTCCCTCCTTTGATTGAAGGTCATCGTTCCCCTTGAAGGTGGTTTGCTGGGCATAGTGTTTTCTTCTGCTGGGCTTGGTCACCTCTCCCTCCTTTGTCCCTTTAGGAAGGTGGATGGTGTCTTAGTTGCAGTGCTGCGACAAATGACCACAAAATGGGTGACTTAAAACAACAAAATGTGTTTCTCTTATAGTTTAGGAGACCAGAAGTCTGCAGTACCCATGTCATCGGGGTTGATTCCTTCTGGAGACTCTGAGAAACTTGCCCGTGTCTCTCTCCTTACTTCTGGTGGTTGTGGCCACCCGTGGTGCTCCTTGGCATGTAGATGCGACACTCCAGTTCTGTCTCCACCTTTACATGTCTGCCTTCTGTGTCTCTATGTGTCCTTTTTTGTCTCTCATAAAGACATGTCATTGGATTTAGGGCCCACCGAACCCAATGGGATCTCCTCTCAGTCCTTAATTACATCTGCAAAGATACTCTCCCCAAAAAGATCGTGTTCTGAGGTTCCTGGGTAGATGTGAATTTTTGGGAGAGGGCATTGTTCAACCCACACAGCTCCACTGCAGGCAGCCTTGAGTCCCCACACCTGCCCTCACGGCTCCCCTACACCCTGCCCACCTATTTGTACTTTAATCCCTTTGTAAACAACCCCTCTTGGATCCTAATTTTAGTGTGCATTTTATTTCTGGTTGGGATTTAGCATGGTGATCGTCCTTTTATTAATAGTAAATAGCTTACCTTCTATGCAAACCTATGTGAAAACTAACTTACATCTCCCTTTTTGTGCTCAGCTTCCAGGAAAATTAGCCCTAAAAATAGTTTTGAACTGCAGAAGCTCTTTAGCCTACATTTCTGCTATACTTATGTTTTATACTGAGTGACACATTTGTTCTCATTTTAACATGTCTTTATAAATTATTCTAGAAG
>CAUYRB010073335.1:0-18810 GCA_963574695.1 Propithecus perrieri | reverse complement strand
AACTCTATGGTCATTTTAAAAGAATCCTTTGTGTAATTACAATAGCATGTTTTATTAAAATGTAACTGGAAAAACTGGGGACCAAATTTAGGTCCTTCCTTACACTTTATTAGCATTGTCATTCTTGAATGAACCTGGGCTAAAAAAGGGAATAGCAACTAAAAGGTAATGGTGCTTCTTTACTATTATTAAAGTCCTCAAATTGTACCCAAAAGCTGTGAAAGTACTCCTAACAAATCATGGCATCTATATCATATTAAAAAAAAAGGAAATCACCACTATATGTCAAGTGACATTTTCTTCTCCAGTGTGAGTTAGACTTTGTTGCACTTAATAATTTTCTAGCCTCTACATATGTTCTTGTATTTCAAAAAAACAAGCTTGTCTGAAATACACAATGTTGGGACAATTAAAAAAGAAATAAGATTTGAAATTTTCACACAAATATTAAATCATAGGTATGGAGCACTAGAACCTACTTCCACCAGACAAGCAACACACCACACTAGCACCTCTCCCTAGAGTCTATGTTATAGGAATTCAGTGTTGTGTGTGTGTGTTTGTGTGTGTATATGTGTGTCTGGTGTGAAATGTAATGTTTCAAATGTGAAACATAAGGAAAAAATACCTAGGCAAAGATGTGTTAAAAAATTTATAAAATGTACTCTTTCTGAGGGGGCCAAGCAAGATGGCCTAATAGAAACTTCCAGCAATCATCCTTATGCATGAACAACAAATTCAACAGCTATCCATGCAAGAAAGCAACTTCAGAGGAACCAAAAATTAGAAACTAGCTCAGCCACAGTAAAATAAAGTACCAAACAGACTCCTGAAGACCTTGAGTCCAGGCCATAGTTCCTGGACAGCATTTGTGGATACACCTGGGCCAGAAGAAAATATGCTGATTGAAGGGAAGGATTCAGTCCTGGGAAGATTCACCACCTGCTGACTAAAGAGCCCTTGGGCTTTGAATAAACATTAGAGGTAGCAAGGCAGCACTTGCCATGGGCATTGGGTGAGACTGCGCTGGCTTTATGTGTGACCTGGCACTTCCGGCCATGAGAGAGTGTCCACGTCACTCCTCCCCCAACTCTAGCAGCCCAGCACAGAGAGTGAGGGAAGAGAATGAGAGACTTTTCCCGGAAATCTAGGGAATTCTTCTATATCTTACTCAAATCCACCAAGGTTACAGTGCCATGAGTGTGCAAGAGACATAGTACTACTGGGCTTGGGGTGCCCCCTATGCTGATATGACTGCAGTGACCAAAGGCTTAGATCACAATGCTCAATTCCCTTTGAATGTCTGGAAAGTCATTTCAAGAAGGGTAGGTTCAAACAAGCCCAGATTGTGAAGATTAAAATAAAGACCTAATTCTTCAATGCTCAGACATCAACAACCATCCACAAACATTAGGAATATCAAGGAAAACAGGACCTCACCAAATCAATAAGGTACCAGTGATCAAATAAATAAGGTACCAGTGACCAATGTCAGAGTGATGGAGATACGTGAACTTTCAGACAAGGATTCAAAATAGCTGTCCTGAAGAAGCTCAATGAATTTCAAAACAATGTAGAGAAGGAATTCAGAAGTCTACCAAAGAAATTTGTCAAAGATATTGAAGTAATAATAATAAAAAACCCAGAAATTCTGGAGCTGAAGACTTCAATTGACAAATTGAGAAATGCATCAGAATCTCTCAAAAACAGAATTGATCAGGCAGCAGAAAGAATTAGTGAGCTTGAAGATAGGCTTTTTCACAATACACAGAAGAGAAAAAAGAATAAAACATGCCTACGAGATCTTGAAAGTAGACTAAAAATTGCAAATCCAAGAGTCATTGCCCATTAAAAGGAGGTACTGAGAGATATGTTATCTGCAAGAAACTCACTACACCTATAAAGACACATATAGACTGAAAATAAAGGGATGGAAAAGACATTCCATGCAAATGGAAACCGAAAAAAGAGCAGGAGTACCTATACTTCTATCAGATAAAATAGATTTCAAGACAAAAGTGTAAAAAGAGACAAAGATGGTCATTATATAATTATAAAGGAGTCAATTCAGCAAGAGCATATAACAATTCTAAATATATGTCCACTCAGTACTATAGGCCGATATCTTTGATGAACATAGATGCAAAGTCCTCAACAAAATATTAGCAAGCTGAATTCAACAAAAACATTAAAAAGATTATTCGCCATGATTAAGTGGGGTTCATCCCAGGGTTACAAGAATGGTTCAACGTATGCAAATCAAGGAACGTGATACATTGTATCAATAGAACAAAGGACAAAAAACATTATTATTATTCATATTATTCATATTATTTCCATTGATGCTGAAAAAGCATTTGATAAAATTCAACGTCCTTTGATGGTAAAAACTCTCAAAAACTGGGTATAGAAGGAATTTAACACTATAAAAACCATATATGACAAACCCACAGCTAGTATGATACTGAATGGGTATTTCCTTCCACTAAGATCTGGAAAAAGACAAAGGTGCCCACTTTCACCATTGTTATTCAGCATAGCACTGGAATTACCAACAAGAGCAATCAAACAAGAGAAAAAAATAAAGGGCATCCAAATTGGAAAGGAAGGAGTCAAATTATACCTGTTTGTAGATGACATGATCTTACATCTAGAGAAACATAAAGACTCCACAAAAACCATTAGAATGGATAAACCTATTCAGTAAAGTTGCAGAAAATCAGTAAAATCAACATACAAATACCAGTAACATTTCTATCTGCCAAGAATCAACAATTTGAAAAAGAAACCAGGAATGTCATCACATTTAGAATAGGTACAAATACAATAAAATGCCTAGGAACAAACTTAACCAAAGAATCTCTACAATGAAAACTATAAAACAGTCGTGAAAGAAATTGAAGAGAACACAAAAATATGGAAAGATATTCTATGCTTATGGATTGGAAAAATCATATGATCAAAATTTCCATACTTTCCAAAACAATCTACAGATTCAATGCTATCCCCATCAATATACTGATGACATTCTTCGTAGAAATAGCAAAAGTGATCCTATAAGTTATTCGGAACCACAAAAGACCCAGAATAGCCAAAGCCATCCTGAGAAAAAAGAACAAAACTGGAGGAATGACATTACATGAATTCAAATTATATTACAGAGTTTTAATAATCAAAACAGCATGAAAGCAGATACATAGACCAATAGAACGGACAAAAGAACCCAGAAATAAATCCAGACATTTATAGTGTATTTATCTTTGGCAATGATGCCAAGAACATACTGTGGGGAAAAGACAATCTCTTCAATAAATGATTCTGGGAAAACTGAATATCCACATGGGGAAGAATGAAACTAAATTCATCTCTTACCACATACAAAAATTAAATCAAAATGGATTAAAGACTTAAATTGAAGACCTGAAACTATGAAACTACTAAGAGAAAACATTGAGGAAAGACTTTAGGACATTGTTCTGGGCAAGGACTTCTTGAGAAATACCCCCAAAGTATAGGAAACTATTGCAAAATAGGACAAATGAGATCACATCACACTAAAAAACTATGCACAGAAAAGGAAACAATCAACAAAGTGAAGGAACAATCCATAGAATAAGAGAAAATATTTTCGAACTACTTCTCTGACAAGGGATTAAAAACTAGAATATGTAAGGAGGTCCAACAACTCGATAAAAAACATCAAATAATCCAATTAAAATGAGCAATGGATATGAATAGGCATTGCTCAAAAGAAGACATACAAATGGACAAAAGGCACATGAAAATATGCTCAACATCATTAGTCATCAGGGAAATGCAAACCAAAACTACTATGAGATATCATCTCATCCCCATTAAAATGACTTTTGTCAAAAAGACAGGCAACAATTAATGCTAGTGAGGATATGGAGAAAGTGGAAGACTTGTACTCTGTTGGTGGGAATGTAAATTAGTGCAACCACTATGGAGAACAGTATGGAGATTCCCAAAAAACTAAAAATAGACCAATAACCCAGTAATTCCACCGCTGGGTATACATCTAAAGGAGAGGAACTCAGTGTATTGAAATATATCTTCACTTTCATGTTTATTGCAGCACTATTCACAATAGACAAGATTCAAAATCAATTTAAGTGTCCATCAATGGATAAATGGATAAAGAAATTGTGGTACATATACACAACAGAATATTATATAGCCAAAAAAAGAATGAAATCATGCCACATACAACAACATGGATGGAAACGGAGAAGATTATGTTAAGTAAAATAAGTCAAGCATAAAAAGGCAAATCTCACATGGTCACACTTAGATGTGGGAGCTAAATATTAAAAATAATTGATCTCATGAATACAGAGAGTATAATGATGGTTACCAGAAGCTGAGAAGGGTAGCAGGAGGGTGAAAAAGTGCGGATGGCTAATGGGTGCAAAAATATAGTTAGATTTATTGAACAATGTTTGATAGCACAACAAAGTGGCTATAATCACAATGTTTGGGTATACTTTAAAATAGCTAAAAGAGTGGAATTGGAATGTTCCTAACACAAAGAAATGATAAATACTTGAGGTGATGGATAGCCCAATTACCCTGATTTGATTAATTCGCATTGTATACCTATATCACAATAGCACATGTACCCTACAAAGATAGACAACTATTATGTACTCTTAATAATTAAAATTTTTTTAGCAAATAAAAAAAACCCCAACTACAGACATTCTGGATATTACAAAAAAAAAAAAAAAATCTTTGTAAACACCTGTGCCAAAAAGTGCAGTTTCCAAATGACCATGAGCGTTATGAAGGGGTAAATATAAAATGTGGTATATACACACAATAGAATATTATTTAATGTTACAGGTGAATAAAGTACTATCATATGATAATATACGGACAAAACTTGAAACCGAAATGCTAAGCAAAAGCCAGTTTCAAAATCATACAATTTGTATGATTCCATTTATATTAAATGTCCAGAATAGTAAACAGGTAGTGACAGAAAGTAGATTAGTAGTTACCACAGGCTGGGGAAGGAGAAAATGGATAGAGATTGGTAACAGACACAGGGTTTCTTTTGGGGGTGACAAAGTATTCTAAAATTATATAATGGTGATAGCTGAAAAACCCTCAATCATATACTTTAAAAGTGAGAATTTTATAGTGCGTGCATAATATATCAATCAACAGAGGTCTTATAGAAATGTTTATGGGACATTATCCTAATATAGCTAATATAGCATGATTGTCTTCAAATTAGCAAAAGATTCACATAGATTTGTCTGTGATAGATGGCATGTCTGGATTATCTCCTTTGTACTATAGAAAAATATCACCAGGGCTGTTTAATTGTTTGTATATTCAGTAGCATATCAATACATTTGTGACTGAATTTCTCAATGTAGGAATGTCCTATGCTTCATTAATTCTGAATGTTTGTTTGCCTCAGGATCTCTTTATTTCTTTTAATAAAATAACCCCTTAGAGGTAGATAATGTGCTGATTATCAATGAGATTACTAAACACAATCTATTCTAGCAAATAGTCAAATAATTATTCTATACCCGAGGATAGAAAACAGGATAGATTTCTTTATAGAAAAAAGATAGTCATTTGACATGTATCTCTGCAATTGTTAAAACCATTCTTTGATTGCCATTTGATTTTTCCTGTGAGTGTTTTGAGCGCAAAGATTAAGTCTTATTCGTTGCTATATCATTAGCCTCTTGCAAAGATTCCAACACATTGCAAGGACTCAAAAAATGTTTGTCAAATATATACTTGAATACGAGGAAACAGATCAATTTGAATTTTATTCACCAAAGAATAATACATTGAAGTTGATTTAGGGTTTAAAAAATAAAATCTGTGTCTCTTAGAAAACTTTGTCATACTTAGAACCAGCAGATTCCTTACTATTTTAGTAAATATTTATACACTTTTAAATATGTAAATGAATACATAATTACATATTTATTTATTCAGCATAATCAGGTGTTTCTTTGTAAACTAACATATAACTTACTTCTTGTACCTTTTGTTAATTTCTTTTTTGTCTACACAATCTCCTTCACTTTAATCGAGTATGGTAAAACTGTTAGGTAGATAGCGAGGGATTACGGGTCTCCGGGGGACAAAAGTGGTTGCTGTTGCCCCCGTCTTGGGGTTGCCCCACCCTAATTCTCCATACCTGGAGGAGGAGGGACTACCCTACGAATCTGCCAATCAGAACCTGGCACGCCAGCTGCAAAAGAATGCAGAGGACTCTCTAGCCCACAGGCCAAGCAGCATGCAAACCATAAAGTCTGGAAAGTGACCTAAAACCTACATGCATAGTTAAGGCTCAGGTCATGTGACTCCCAACTGTCTAATCAAAGTGGTTCTATGGTGACCTCTTAACCACAAGGGAGGTCCCTATCCGGGCACTATAAAATGAGATGCAGACCATATCCAGTCTCTCTCTTTGCCCTTCCTTCACTCTCCCTGAGGCAACAGTGGATCTGGTCATCATCTGTGGCATTATGTATCATACTCTATAAACCTATATCTTGTTCTTGCCCTATAATTCTAAATTTCTCTCCTCAATAAACCTCATTTTTGTGATTTCTGTGCTTGCCTAACTTTGGTGCATCTGGTCATTCTTCAGCCATGAATGCACCAAGAACCGACATTTCAGACAAAAACCTGACGAAACCACCATATATATTTGGTCAACTGGGACATGAGCTTAGAGTTTACAGTAAACTCATTACTGTATTTCTAGAGGAAGTTTTTCTAAAACATATTCCATAGAGTGTAAATCTTGAGAGATGATTTTCAATTTAAATCAGCTGTTCACATTGCAGAATGTTAAACACTATAGTATAAGTCATATTTTCCTATCTGTTGTACTATCATTTGATTTCTATACATTTGGAGACTTGAGCAGTACATGGCTTACCTCAGTAAAAGCTGAGGGTCTCTGTTGTAATCTATTCAGGGATAAAGACTGACTGTATTTCTTTGGTGCCCCCAATGCCTGCTACAATGCTGGGCACCTAAGCAACGGTTAGAATGAATTAACGTTGCCCTTGCTTGTAGTCTCCGTTTTCCTTCACATTGCCGGGTATCAGAAAGGTGTGTTGTAAGTAATTAAGCTGATTTACGTTAGGAGATTACAGATGTTACTGGTGCTATCAAAGTCAATACTAAGTTTCAAAACAGGTTTAAAAAAAAAAGAAGGTTTACGTGTAGCTTTTACTCTGGACCTGGAAATTAAGGGGGTAGATGTACATTTTGGGCTACAGCACAGATGAGATGGACTGTGAGTTATGCACAATACCCTGTGCACCAGCTTGAACTCCACCCCTTCATCTTGCACTGAGCAAGGGCTAGGAGAAAGCAAGAGAAGGTAGTGTTACTATAGGAAAATCTGTGTGTTGCTCCAATTGATTTTTTAAAATAAATCATTTGCAAATGTCAAAACAATACTGAAAGACTTCAGAAAACTATTTCAATGATTACTTTAAATTCAGTGTCTAAAGAAAAGAATAAAGACAGCTAAATAAATAGAATGATATTTAAAGTACACAGTGAAACATATGAATTGTAATTCAGAAAATCAAAAGATAAAAAAGTAAAAATGCACTCTGAAAATCTTGGTCTCTCGAATACTTACTGAGAACTGGATATATATTAATATTTTAGTCCAAAACTTTAGAGAAGCAACAAATATTAATTCTTGACCTTCAAATTAATTTAAATTCATTTGTTTCTGAGCCCTCATTCTTCTGGTCTATTGGAAAAATAAATCTCAATTGTTTTAAGGGGACCCTCTTCTTTTTCAGGATTGTTTTTCATGCAGCATGAAGATGATGTGAATCATATTGAAGGAGCTCAGGAAATTTCACCCCAAAATATGATTCCTTGGTATAAAGAGTACTTGAATTGTAGGCCCCCAGTGATTAACAAAGGACTAGAAGTGTATTTTCCTCTATCTGCATAAACCAGACTGACCCCATCAAAAGACCAAAGGAGAATTGACTTCCCTTCCGCTCCCTGTTATCACAGTATATTGCAGAATGCAACCAGACCTAGCCCGAGTCATTTAAAACATAACACCTGTCTCTCAGGTTAATTTATAAGTTAATATGTTTCCCTCATCATTCATCCTCCATAGCAACTAAACAGAATTACCTATATTCCTCATTTTCCCCCCTCCTCTCTAAAAGGTGTGTATAAAAATATACGAACTTCATTGAGATATTGGGTAATCATTCTGTAATTTTTCCCATGTGCATGGAATTAGGTTTGCTCAGGGTGGGAACCCAGAAAGTATGTATAGGATGGAATGTGGTTAATGGAAAACTTAGATAGTGATCATTGTGAAATAATAGCCTCAGGAGTCTGGGGAGTCTAGAGGTTGTAAATGTAACTCTGACCACAGATGGCTGCAGTGCCAACAGGAACAGGTTAATGTTCAGGAAAAAAAAAAAAAAAATTATCCTCCCTAAACTTCTATCTAAACCTCCTATAAAACTCACCACTCTCCCCTTCCTGGTGTGGATGCTCTTTTCGGCCTACACCCAGATGCTCAAATAAACAGCATTTTGCTACATCTGAGGCTTCTTTGTGTCTCCCTCTCTGCTCCAGACCTAAAACATGGTAAATAAACCTTTCTGTTATTAATCTGCCTTCATTGTCAATTGATCTTTCAGCAGATTTTCAGGAGAAAGTACATATTTCCGCTCACTCCTACAATGCCTTTCCTCTAATCTCACATTTCTCAAATTATATATTTTTATAATGTTGACATTTATATTGTTGTTTATATGTCATATCTTTATATATTTATTGCCACCCAACCAGGTTCATTTGCCAGCTGCCCAGGAGGAAGCCAATACACTGAGTCAGCAATATTTATAGCAGAGAAACAGTTTATTCCGCATAGTGCTAAGTGGGGAGATGGGAGAAATTTCTCAAATTTGCCTTCCCAAGAATTTGGGAGACAGGTTTTTAAAGACTGTTTGGCTAGGCAGAGATCAGTTGAATCATTCCTCAGTATGGGCCATTGGTATGGGTGGTTCAGCCATTCCGCTGGAATGCGGGACCTGGAAGATATATTTCAGAAACTACCCCTAGGTTTCAAAAAGGTGATACTGACTATGGAGAAAGCTAAGAATCTTTATGACCACCAGCTATGTGGTTCCAGAGTGGCAATTATAGTGAAGTAAACAGGGAGACAGTGGCTAATTCTTATCATTACTTTTAGCTAGGCTCTTATCACAGTTCTTGCCTTGCACCTCTTTGTATTAATTTGTAAGGACAGTTTCATATTGTTTCTGTGAACATTGTTAGAACAATGACTATTTCTTAGATGCCTTCTAATCAATAATTTTTCATCAGATCTCATTATTTAACAGATACTGAGTTAATGCTTTGCAAATGAAGGAAAAAGAATAAATGATTTGATAATACACACATACATAGTGCTCAAAAATACTCAGTGATCGAATGGTTACAAATGCAAATATTTTCCAAAAATTGAATTTTTAAAAAAGAAAAGTAATACTACCCAGTGGAATTCAATGTCCTTATATAGGTGATGTTATTATTTATATTTGAAATTTAATGCAAATTAATTTATAAATTAATGAAAAATAAACTACTTGAATGAATTTACTTAACAGAATCTTGGGCTGGAAAGGGTTGGCAATTATAAGAAGAAAAGAGAGTATTTTCAACAAAAGAGGTTAAAAAAGGCCGCTAAAACACTGTTTGGACAAATGCATCGGCTACTACTCTGACTGAATTTCCCCTACCTGTGCTACAAAAATCTTTGAACTCTTTACTCCTAAAAAACAACTATTTTGAAGTTGTTTCCAGGTTATAATAATTCAATAAAGATTTATCTAAAGGCTAATTTTTTTCATATATGTATATAATAATACATATGCTAAAATGTCATGGAGAAAGCTTTTAAATTTTTTCTTTAGACTTCTTATCATTTTTGTAATCAATGAAGATACAAATTAAGGCCAGTGGTTATTTAACATACCTACAAGGATCACAAAATTAAATTTATTATTCAGAAAACAAATATTCATGAGCCCATAATATGCCAGTCATATTGGAGAATTGAAAATATATTTTCAAATTTATATTCAAAAATCGATCGTAATGATTAAATTAAAAGGTAATATTTTGTTGAAATTACATATGTTAAGAATATTTCATCAGTTTTCACTCAGTACCATTTAAAAATATGTATTAAAATGTGCTTGCAATAATGAGTTCAGCTTTAAGTGATGAATAGTGAAGTTTAAAAACAAATGTTGACAAGCACCTAAAGCTTATCTTAATATTACGCAACTCTCTGCCAAAATGTGTTTTTAAAGATCAAAGTCTGAGCTACACAGATAGACGTCAAAGTGTAATAAAAATGTAAGCTCTATTCACTTCACAATGGGCTTTTGCCATAACAACAACAACAACAAAAACACACCTTATTGGTGGTTACTACTGTTGGTATTTTATTTTGACTTTCTTTTCAATGAAAAATCATTTGCAAGTTCAAATTTTCATGGCATGTCAAAGAAAGGATATCCTATAGAGTGTATACCTAAAATATCATACTCTTAAGTTTTATATGAAAACAGTGATGTCACTTTCAGATGGTAATAGTCATTTTTTTCTGCTGGGAAAATATCAATATTCTAAATTTAAGTGTAATAACACTGTTTCAATTTAGCAAAACACAAAAATTTAAAAAGCCAAAAAAAAAAACCCAAAAATGATATTTTTAGTATGCTGAATAGGAAGCAGTAATCTAAAATCTTTTATTCACCATGATGGAAATATCAAAATTTTTAGTTAAAGTACAAATCATTAAAAAGAAGAACAAGAAGAAAAACACCTTTAGTTAATGTTTCAATAGCTATTGTCACTATTTTAGCTCTGGTTAAATAATATTCTGTGTGTCTGAAATAAACACAAAGTAGTACCCATGCAGTCTTCAGATTGTGCACTGAATGTTGAATAATACCACATTATTTGATCATGCTTTTCTTCATTTTGGTTGACATTTTTATTTCCAAGATTCTTTGTGCTTGCAGCTGAAACTGCAGCTGAAGATCCTGGTGCATCTCTGAGGAAACACAAAAGGAAGAGAAAATCAAAATAGGACACAAGAACATGAAGGCATTAAGTCATTAATTCCTTCCATGTCCAACCCCCAGAACTTAATTTGCCTTATCCTAAATATATATTATTATTAAGTAAACACTAAAATTTTCATTTTATTCTTTAGTATGCATATAAAGTAACTGTAACAGTTATAAAGTATAGATATATGATTAATATATAGTTGCTGCTTACAAAAAAGCCATACATTTCAGATTAAGTTAAAACAATTGCTTTTTTATTCACTCAGAAACTGACATCTAAAATCATGTGACAATATGTTTTTAATAAGAGCGATAACAACACTAACATCTTGGATGAAGATGACCAAAGTTTTTCTAATAGTTCCTATTTCAGATGTAGCCAGTGGAATTTGTAGGGGTAAATACTGAGATAATGTCTTAAGAAAATATCTCTTTTATGCTTTTGTTCTTTAATAAGTGCAATCATTTTTATTAAAATCATTCATGTTTTTACAATACATCTGCGATACTATAATAAACCATTTAAGAAAAACAAAACTGCTTAAGAGAAAAGCAATTGTGGGTAGAGAAAAAACCTGACTGTGTTATATGAGGTGCTAAATCAAAGAATGATAAAGATAGAGTTAATTACGTGCAATCACTAATAACTGCGATTTAGAACATAACCTGATTGCATATCTGCCCTTTCTATTCAGTATGTCTCCTCTATAGTCTTCCTAACTGTTGTTGTACTATGTGAATAAAGAAGACTAACTACCCAGAAGCTAAATTAAAGTTTGAGAATCCACAGACTAAATTGGGTAGGAAGAAAAGGACTTAATCTTGCACAGCCCCTAATAGCTTTTTACAGTACTTAAAAAAGTAATTTTCTAAATTCTATAAAATAAAGAAGGTTTAAAGTTATCCATAGAAATAAAATTATTCAGGTCTAGAACTACCATATCATTAAATAAGTCATTAATAATATGTCTTTTACTTGCAGATTGTAGTCCTCAAAAATTGATGATAATTCTGATACAAGTTACTCCATATATTATATACAGGTTGGATTTTATTGTGGTAATTTTACTACAAATGAACAAAAAAGTAACAATTTCTTATGTATCAATGAGTAATGGAAGTTAGTAAGAAAACCAAACACTTCTGTAGAACTTACAAAACTTTAGTCACCTAACATATTTACTTAAATCCTCCTGATATCAATTTAAAGGAATAGAAAACTGAGGACAATGAAGCTATGTAATTTACCCAAGGAAACACATCTATTTAAGTAGGATAGGTTAGATTAGAGTCTACCCTATACCATCTAGCCAGAGTCTGTGTTCTTAACAATGATGTCATAGAAAAGAAATACGAAGGGAGAAGTAAAAAGGAAGAGAACTGGGATGGGAGAAAAGAGAGAGTGGAGATTAGGAACAAAGGAAAAAAGGGAAGGAAGGAAGGAAGGGAGGGAGGAAAGGAGGGAAGAAAATGACAGGGAAAGTCGCAAAATATTTGGCTGTCAGATTATTCTCTTCAACTTAAACTGATAGGCACAGGAATCTAGATAAGAATGGTGATGATTTTGTTTCTTCTTCTCTTCAGTAGCCTTTCTTGCTTGACTATTCAGAAGCTCGGAACCTCATACTTGGGAAACAGCTGGAGTACAGCATCAGTGAGGCAGTGCTTAGCCTCTTCAGCCACACATATCAGAGACAATAAATTGAAAGCACTCATTGTTGATACAAGCAATTTTAACATCTTTATTCTTCATCTGACTGAGCAGAGGGCATTGGCCTCTTCCTGAGTGATTTTGACTGCGTAAGAGAGCCATGGCTTTGGGTTATTTTACTATAGAAAGCATCTTTTGCCATGGGTCACAGTTGATTTTATTTGAAGGAGGTTAATCCCTCTGAAGGAGAAGGATAAATTTACAGCATATTACTTCTGAGTAGCTCTCACAGATGTGCAGAATTAACCAATAATGATGCCTATTGATGCTATCCAGGACAAGCAGTATTCAGTCCCAGTGTTGCATTATCATCCAGGTGATAAGCCACCCAGCTGTTCAAGGATCCTATACACACTCCTGTCCCTGTTTCTGTGCATTATGAACTATGGACCTATGGATTGAAGGACAAAGCTTGACATATCCTTTATAGAGAAAAGAGAAGCAAACCACTACCCATACTGCTATTGTTTAATCTCCCACATACTTATGGACTTTTACACACTGATTTCTCTAAAATGCTTCAAATCAAAGATGGACTATGACATTGGGATATTGGGTGAGCAGTTGCCCGAGGCCAAGTCCATACACCAAATTGAAATATTTTTTTAATATGTTCTTCTGAAGAGAGACAATTAGATTGAAAAAATAATTTTCATTAATACCAGATTACATTATAGTATTTTCATTATTTTAATATTTTAGAATTAATTTGAAACTTTTGTATTTATATTTTTATTTCTCTTCTCAATTACCTCAATAACTAGATTACCTTGTATAGTTCCTATCCCCACCAATTCATTCAACTCATTTATACATTACCCCTAAGCACGGCTTCTTGGAGCCTAACTTTCAGTATGTATGCCACTTACATGTACAATAGTTAGCATGCATCCTATGGAGTTGGAAATGAGAAATATGTTATATTAGGCCAGACTTCATTTGTTTTGGCTCCTGGTTTTTCAAAAGGTAAGTTTCCTCTCAGAGGCTTGCGAACATCTCTGTTGGTCAGTCCTTACAATTTAGGGGATATGCTTAACCATCAATGAGTTCCTCTAAAAACCAGGCAAGGGCCTGCTGCTGTTAGCTTGTAGTTGTCTCTTCTCAGTACTTGGTGTGCTCTTGGCTGAAGAATGACCAGACACACCAAAGTAAGACAAGCTCGAGGTGAAGTTTATTGAGTAAAATAAGATATATTCACCACAGACAGCCACCACCAGCCTGACACCCGGACATAACAGGAGGGCCCTGATTATGGTCTGGGGTCCTGTATTATACTGCCTAGGCTGGACCCTCCTTGTGGTTCAAACATCACTATCAAACCACTTTGATGGATAGTTTGGTAGTTACATAACTTACTCTTACGGCACATGTGGATCTCCCATGAGCCGCTCTGAAATCCCATTTGAGGGGGGGTGAACTGCAATGTAGATTTATGCTAATGACATGATAACTAGCCTTGGGTTGTTCTAGGTCACCTTCCAGACCCTATTGTGCCTGTGCTGCTTGACTGCAGCCTAGGGGATCCTCTACATTCTTTGGTAGTTGGTGGCTAAGTTTTGATTGGCAGATTGGGAGGGCGTTCCCTCCTCCCCCAGGTGTGTCAGTTGCTCTGCTCGGGGCACCAGGAGGGCTGGAGGTCTGTCACTGCCTACCTAACACTACTTATACAGCATATCACTTCTACAGTAAAAAAAAAAAAAAAAATGACAAAAGGGGAACAGGTTGCAAATGGACACTAAGGTAATCAGTTCCATGCCCTGTCTTTCCTCTATTCTTAGGAATAGCTTTTCCTGCAGTCAAACTAGGAGAGAAAGAAGGGTTCATTTCTCCCAAAAGCCATGAAGGGGAATTTTTTTTCTCTGCAAGACATACACATTGATATTTTCCCCTCAACTTAGGATGAATCTATACCCCAGGCCTGACCTTGTTCCTTCTACTTTATATTCATAGTGATTTAAAGTAATCATATTATATCCCTATGGTTTCACCAGGTAAAAACCCTGAAGATGATAATATATTTTGCTACTTTATGGAAAGAAATAAATTAATTTTTCGATATCTTTTGGTGTGAAGGGATTTTTCCAGCTACCACTGCCCTTTTTTCCCTTTCTATACTGTGTGTCCTCGTGTCTCAGATCTCTGATGTTAAAGTTCATCATGGCTCAATCTAATAACTTCTTTTCTTTCTACATACCCATTTCTTTGGTGATTATATTCAGTCTCAGGGCCTTACTTGTTATCTCTAGCTAATGATCCACAAATTTAAACTTCCATTCATATCTCTCTGCTGAACTCAGGCTTCTAGCTTCTATATCAAACTGCCTCTTCTGTATCTCACAGCACCAAAAAATTAGTATGTTTGAAAACAAGATCCCGAGCTTCCTCTCCAAATCATGCCTACGTACAATCTTCTTATCTCAGTTAGTGAACCTTCCACACATCCTGTTGCTCGGGACAATTACCTCCTGAGTCAGACTTGACCCCCTTCTCTTATAATACAAGCTCCACGAGGGCAGAAATTTTGGTTGCCGTACTCACCGATATAGCCCAAGAACTAGAATGTTTAGTGTATTGGAGGTTCTCAAAAAGCATTGAATTAAAATGCATACTTATGTTAAAGTCTATATCAAATTTTAATAAATAAGGTCAGATTTATGTATTTATTTTAGATTCCAGAGTCTAAGCACTTCTTATTATCTCTGTGGACACTAGCCTGGTCCAAGACACCGTCATCTTGTGACAAGATTATTGTGGTAGTGTCTTCATCTCTGCTCTTTTCCTGTAGAGTTTATTTTTAATTCAGTAGCTAGTAGGATTCTATTGAAACATACATAGCTGACTCCTCTATTCAAATCCCTATAGTTGCACAGGCTGTCACTACAAGTAAAACTTGAGTACTTAAAACAAGATTTTTTTATCACCCTCTGACTGAATCTATTACTCTTGGGTTTAATCATTCTTCTTCAAGCTCATTCATTCCTCTTTGTTCCTCAAAATTAATCATACAATTCTGCCTTGAAAACTTTGCATTCATTATTTCTTGTGTCTGTGTCTGGAATGCTCTGCAGGACTTATCCCCTTGCTCCCTATGTATTTACTCAAATATTATGAATGAAGACTTTCTTGACCATGCTGTTCTAATTATAACCTCTGCCTTCAATCTCTGACACAATATTTTTCTTTGTCACTTATTTCATCCAAATACACATGTGAATCGGCTTATTTTTTGTATAGCTTTTTCACTAGAATGTAAACTCCATGAGAACAGGAAATTTTGTTTTATTTATAGATACATCACCAATGCCAAAAATCGTGCATGGTGCATAGTATGAATTTGCTTAGTTCTCCTAAACCTCACTTTCTTCCTGAAGTTTCCCTAAGAGTCATATCTAAATTATTTTATGAGCTTTCTACCTAGTCTCTCTGTCTCTACTCTTATGCCTTTATGGTAAATTGCCTGCGAATAAATCAATCTTCTTTTTCAATCATGCCTTCCTCTACTGGCTCACCATTTCAATCTCATTTTTTTTTTCCTAATATTTCCTTCACTATACCAATCACCATCCAAATTATGTTGTTAATTATCTTTTCTTTTTTTATTCAAAGGAAGATGCCACAAGAACAAGAAATCTGCCTGCTTTATTATTTGCCATATCCTGGTGTCTTAGCAAGATGACATGAATAACTGTCCCTCAAAAAATTGTTGAATAAATAAATGATGATAAAACCTCATATATGGCTGGGTGCAGTGGCTCACGCCTGTAATCCTAGCACTCTGGGAGGCAGGAGGATCTCTGGAGCTCAGGAGTTCGACATCAGCCTGAGCAAGAGCGAAGCCCTGCCTTTACTGAAAACAAAAAAAATCAGGCTAGTGTGGTGGTGCGTGCATGTTGTCCCAGTTACTTAGGAGGCTGAGGCAGGAGTGTTGCTTGAGCCCAGAAGTTTGAAGTTGCTGTGAGCTATGATGATGCCATTGCACTCTAGACTGGGTGACAGAGCAAGACACTGTCTCAAAAAAAAAAAAATCCTCAGATGCAAATATAATTTAATTGTGTGATTACGGCATTTCCGAAATAAAACGTATTCCTATTCCAAAAACATATTTTTAGTAGAGGAAACTTTAATAATGATGCAAATTCTATTATAGACATTAAAATAAATCAATGCAGATGTATAACATAAACTTGGAACAAAATTAATGCTTAACCACGGTATTTTTTTTTTCTTTCTTGAACATGGAAATTAAATTCGGAAATGAAATAATACTATTAAAACTTTCACATCTTTGGTATATAAATTTGGAAACTATTTATATGGAAACTATAATTTATATGTTAGACAGGATACATGATTGTAATTTGTTAAAAGATGTAGGATGAAAGTTAGAAATCTGGAAAATAAGATGAAATGGAAAAAAGTATGGAAAATCTGAACTGCCTTTAACAAATTTCCATTGTTTCAGTTTGCTTAACATTTCATCCATAAAATGAATTAGATTTTGTGAAATATAATAAAATCTTAAGCCCCCCAACTGACTGAATGGAGGTCCTCTTGACCAAGGGGACTCCAGAAATACCCTAAAGCTGAGTTACTGGCCATGAGAAGGGAGGTCAGACATGCGCTGTCATGCCCCCTCCCTTCTTGGAGATACCCTTTGTAACTCATTAACAGGTCTAGGGCTATGCAGGATGAAGCTTAAAACACACCTGCTGGCCATCAATTTACTAATAGGTCACCTGAGTCTGGGTATGTGTCCAGTATAATCCTGTGGCTTGTCTCTGATTAACAGACTTTCTTATTGTGACTTAAAATATTCCAAGCCTTTAGACAATACTTAATTTCTTTAACTAATTACAAATCAAAGAATCTTCAAGCCCACCTATACTGTAATTCCCACTTCCAAATGTCCTGCCTTTTTAGTCAAAACTAATGAACACGTTCTATGTAAATATTTATGACTTCATAAGTAATTCCTGTGTCCCTGAAATGTATAAAACCAAACTGTAATTCAACCATGGTGAGCTCACTTGCTCAAGGCTTCTTGGATTAGTTTTTCAGGCATAGTCACTCACATATTTGGCTCAGAATAAACCTCTTTAAATCATTTTACAGAGTTTGGGTTCTTTTCCTTTGGCAATTTTGATTTCATATAAATCTCCATAAATAGAAACCATATGAATTTAGCTACCAAGTTTTTTAAGTCAATATAATTTAATATATTTCTCATAGAGAATTACTTGGATTGCAATGAATTCTTCGGAGTAATATTGTATAATTTAAGTAGAAGTATAAAAACTTATTCTATCTCTGTTAGTTAGGTAGTGAGGGATTCTGGCTTTCCTAGAGACAAAGGCAGGCAACCTGCCTTGGTGCTGCCTCAAGCAACTGCCACACCTGTGGAAGAAGAACAAGGGAAGGCCCCCATCTTGTGCTGCCCCACCTTGACCCTACCCTGAGAGATTGCCACATCTGGGAGAAAGAGGAATGACCCACTAGTTTGCAAAAGAATGCAAGGAATTCCTCAGCCTAAGGGCCGGGCACCCAGGCACAATAGAAACTGGAAAGCAACCTAGAGTAACCTAAGGCTAATTATTACATCATTAATGTCCATCAAAGTAGTTTCATGGTGATGTCTGAACCAAAGAGGGCCCAATCCAATATAAATAGGTATAAAACAGGACTACAGACCATAATCAGAGTTTCTTGTTAAGACAGGGAGTCCATTTGTTATCTGTGGAGAACTATCTTGCTCTTATTCTATAAATCTATATTGCTCTTTCTCAATAAAATTTGTAAGGCTGGTGGTGGGCACCCCTCCCCTCCCTAAAGAAAAAAGAGAAGCCCACAAGACCCACCAAAAATAACTGCTAGGCCCAGCTAAGTTAAAGAATAATCACGTCTGAATGTTCACCCAGATAAGAGAAGTTTCAGTCCCTGGAGTCCATATATACCACC
>CAUYRB010073332.1:0-16753 GCA_963574695.1 Propithecus perrieri | reverse complement strand
GTCTCTACTAAAATTAGAAAGAAATTAATTGGACAACTAAAAATATATAGAAAAAATTAGCCGGGCATGGTGGCACATGCCTGTAGTCCCAGCTACTCGGGAGGCTGAGGCAGGAGGATCGAGGCAGGAGGATCGAGGCAGGAGGATCGCTTGAGCCCAGGAGTTTGAGGTTGCTGTGAGCTAGGATGACACCACAGCACTCTAGCCCGGGCAACACAGTGAGACTCTGTCTCAAAAAAAAAAAAAAAAAAAAAGGCATTTATCCTGTTGCTGGTCACAGACACACAGGCGGACCAAGTACCACATATGGGGTGTGTTTTTGATCAGCTGGTCCCAAGGGCCCTCTGGGAACTTAATGGACTCAAAAAGTTGCACAGGGTGCGACTTCAGGGTAGCAGCCTGACCGTACATAAATCAGGCAGGGAGGATAATCCCGCCACTTCAGAGACACACTTCGTGTCAGCGTGGGGGCGGAGGGGCTGCTGAGAGCTGAGGGCTATAGAACTGCCGTGTGCATCCTCGCTTCATCCTCCCGGCAAGCCCACTGCTGCTCGCACGTGTCGCAGATGAGGAAATGGCGCTCGGGGAGTTCAGTGACTTGCCCGAGCCAGAGCTGAGTGGAGTGACGGAGCCAGGCCTTGAACCCTGGCAGCCAGACTCTGTGCCTCTGCCGTCACCCTCTGTGCGGCCCTGGGGGGCGGCTGATGAACACAGTTCATCAAAAACGGACTGTGATCCGGCAGATGAAAGCCGAGGTCTGTGAACATGTGAATGTTCTTTTGTGAACCGAAATGTGCTTCAGTTGTTTTCTCTGTGTTCGGGGAAGAGCCACCATGAACTCCCAGTTCCTCGGGCAAAGGGCTGATTTATGAGGATTTGCTCAACTCTACCAGCTGGTTAACAACACGGAGCTTTTAACGTTTCGAGGGCAGGAAATGAACAAACAGGCTTTTGGGATGACGCTGACCAAGTCCATGCGGCTGGCTGGGAGGTGAATTCCGCTGGAAGAAGTTTTCACATACAACGCAGATATCTCTTGACCTGGTTTTGAATCAGAGTTCTAAGTAAACGAGAGTCAGGAAATCAGAATTTGCAGGTGAATCCCAACTTCTTCTAGATAAGCATTGTCCAGAGAAATCTTTGAGGGTACCTGGTTTACGTGGAATAAGTCAGATGAAAAAGAAAAATTAGTGGCCTGCATATAAATGATTGATGGGTTTCCTTAATTGATTTTAAATTTGATAAAATCGCCGTCAGAAATTTTTGAACAATTAGAATGTTTATATGTATATGTTTATATGTCTGTATATGTGTGTGTGTATATATATATATATCTATATATAAACATATATATTTATTTTTACTTTTATTTTTTGAGAGACAGAGTCTAGCTGTGTTGCCCAGGCTGCAGTGCAGTGGCTATTCACAGGCATGATCATAGCCCACTACAGCTTTGAACTCCTGGGCTCAAGTGATCCTCCTGCCTCAGCCTCCTGAGTAGTTGGGACTACAGGCATGAACCACATTGCCTGGCTTTAGAATGTTTATATTATATATAATATTTTAACTATTAATCCTTTGTACATATTTGAGAATCTTTTATCCCACAGAATACCTGAAACCATACTGCATTTAATTTTTCTTTTTTTTAAAGTCAAATGCCACCAGAAATCTGCTTTCCATTGCCTTTTTGGTCCTTTCGAAGAAATATAAAATTAAGATGTTTTTGTAGAATTATAGCAGGCCAAGATTTCTGTAATCTTTCAGGAACTTCTCAGAAACAAAGCCATGTGGCAGTGGTCAAGTGTGTGCCCAGCATGTAATGACTGCAGATACAGAGTTGTAAGGACCGACATGGACGAGCTCTGCTTCTGTTCTCAGGTTCTCACCACTTTTACTTTTCTTCCTCATCTCCCCTGCATCACTGCCTCATTGGAGGGGACACGGACCCTTCCTGAGGTCCAGCGGCTGTATTGCAGTTGATCATGTTCCCTGAGAATTCCCTGAGCTTCCTTCTGCTTTGGGGGAATGAGTGTTCAGAAAGCCCTTTGTGCTTGTGAAGGAGCCTGGTTTGGAATGTTCTGGTCAGATTCTAGCAAGTTCATTTGGGATGCACATAAGGAAAGGGAAGGTGGACAGGAAAATACAGAAAAAAAAGAGTTGAAGTATATTATAATATTTATTTGCTTCTAAATCAGAATAAATGGGTAGCTTTCCACAAAAGCCAGCTAAACTGCAACCTCATTACCCAGCTCTGTGCAGGACGCTCATCCACTCATGCTGCTAGATTTATTGCAGAGTCCAAAAAAGTAATATTAATGCAATTAAAAAAAAATCCCTTTTCAGAAGTTAGAGCCAGACTTGGGCTTTAGAAGTAAGTCACTTAAAGTTGCTGGAGATGTGAGGGGATGTGCACAGAGAGAACGGTCTCTGTGTGAGTGTTTTAGCCTTTTCGGTTGATTCCTTTAGAACATTTCTTGCCCCTGTGTCTGTCGGTGACAGCTGTGCTAACCCACCCTGGTGCTCATGAAGGCTCCATCTCTCCAGATCAACCAGGCGCCCAGTATTTCATGAGAACTTACAGTTCGTCTGCCTGTGGGAGGATGCAAAATAAAAATATAACCGTTGTTGTAACAGTTTGACTTACAGGGAAGACAGTGGGACCTGTAGTGCCTGGTGTCACACCCCTGGGCAAGAAGGCTGGACTCCTTGTTCAGTTGTCAGTTGACCTGACTGCTTGTCTCAAGGGCTTTCTGGGAACTGTTTTTCTTTTTGAAACAGAGTCTTGCTCTGTTGCCTGGGCTAGAGTGCCGTGGTGTCAGCCAACTCACAGCAACCTCAAACTCCTGGGCTCAAGCGATCCTTCTGCCTCAGCCTCCCGAGTAGCTGGGACTACAGGTGCACACCATCACGCCTGGCTAATTTTTTCTATTTTTAGTTGTCTGGGCTAATTCTTTCTATTTTTTTTTTTTTAATAGAGTCGGGATCTCGCTCTTGCTCAGGCTGATCTCGAACTCCTGGCCTCAAGCAATCCTCCTGCCTCGGCCTCCCAGAGTGCTAGAATTACAGGTGTGAGCCACCACGCCCGGCACTCTCTGGGAACTTAATGCACTCAAAAAGTTGCACATGATGCAACTCCAGGGTACCAGCCTGAGCATACATAAATCAGGCAGGGAAGATAATCCCCCCACTTCGCAGACAGACTTTGTATGTGCTACTTCTGACTGCTGCTCCCCAGTGACAGGATTTTGAGTGAGATGCTTCATCTCTCCAAGCTTCAGTTTTCATAACTGCAAAATGTGGAACTATCTTCATAGTTTGCAAGATTGGCCGTGACAGTGATATTAGGTAGAAGGTGAAGGCAGGGCTCTTTCAAAGTTGGCTATGGCTTGTGAAGTGGCCCATTGAATAGAAGGTGTTCATAGTCAATGATGCATTGTGTTCTCTTTACTCAAGGAGAAGTCTCAGATCCACTGCTGAAAACTCATCCCCTCTTCCAAGGCAACTATTGGAAGGCCCAGGCTGTAGGCTGGACCTGTAGGTTTGGGATGCCTCGGTGCTGCCCGTCTCTGCTGCTGTATGAATCATTTGGCCACAGAGCCTCTTGGTTAGGCTACAACAAAGGGAGGAAGCCTCAAAGAATGTGTGCAGACCCATACGTTTACCTCAGTGTGGGATGATTTTGAGACCATTTCATTCATTTAACCCATTATCTGTTTACGCTTTTTCAACTTACCATGTAATTCTGCTGGTTGATGGAAATGCTAGTTACCCAAACCCTCCAGCTCTGGGGGTACTCCATGGTGACCATCCACGATTGGTCTCCATGTCTTCTGCCATAGAGGTGGGGTGGTTAAGACATGTGCAACCCCTCTCTTCTGTTCAAAATCCATAGTGGATTATCTTGTCGGCATGAGATAGTTGAACGTGAGCAGCATGTGTATGACTCCCGTAGACCCTCCTCCACCCCTTTGGAGCAGTTCACGTTGTTTTATTGTTAGAGCAGTGTGAGGGTACACTCTGTTCAATTGTTTAGTGTAACCACCCCCCCCCCAGCACCATTAAAATTCCTAAGAAAAACAAATAAAAACAGATCATGGCACAGTCTTGGGTCTTTTCTTTATTCTCCCCTGTGTCTTCAGCCTCCATTATGGTTAATAAATGCTGAAGAGCTTTCTGCAGTGACAGAGGGGATTCTCAGAGGACTCAGGTTGCTTGGCTTTGATGTACCTTTGGGAGGAAGCTTTGGAAAGTATAAAAACTTGAGTGAGTTCTGAGAAGCCCCAAGTCCCAGAGCCTTTGATTCTCAGATCTCTGCTTCTTCTCACACCACATTTTCTGTGTCCTGTAGCATTTGATGATGGTTTCTAATAACAAAAGCCATACACAGTCAATATGGAAAAATCAAAAAAATATTGAGGAACATAGTGAAAGAAAATAAAAATCACCCTTATTCCATGTCATCGTGTGTGGATGATAATTGTTAACATTTTATTACACTTCCTTCTAGACTTTTGCCTACTTGTGGGTATATTCACATTTTTAAACATAGTGATATAGGAGTTGGAGATTCTTTTTTTTTTTTTTTTAATGAACAAATAGCTCATTCTAGCTTTTTTTTTTTTGAGGCAGAGTCTCACTGTGTTGCCCGGGCTAGAGTGCCGTGGCGTCATCCTAGCTCACAGCAGCCTCAAACTCCTGGGCTCAAGCGATCCTCCTGCCTCAGTCTCCCGAGTAGCTGGGACTACAGGCACGTGCTACCATGCTCGGCTAATTTTTTCTATATATTTTTAGTTGTCCGATTAATTTCGTTCTATTTTTAGTAGAGACGGGGTCTCGCTCTTGCTCAGGCTGGTCTCAAACTCCTGAGCTCAAACAATCCGTTCGTCTCGGCCTCCCAAAGTGCTAGGATTACAGGCGTGAGCCACCGCGCCTGGCCGAGTTGGAGATTCTTGTTTTTAATTCTCTTCCTCCATACTTAGCCTCATTATCTCCTTCTCTTCATAGGAAAGGTTTTTTAAAATCTAGAAGTTTTCACTTGGGAAAGGTTCTCTCCTTTACTGACAGCAAAATGTGCATTTAGTGAAACCTGTGGCACGATTACTTATGTGACAGAAAAGGCCACGAGATCACATTTCATTCACATTTCATTCAGACTTCCGAACAATCTTAAAAATTTTGCAATCAAGGCCGCTTTTGAATCTAACACTTATTAGAAGCTAAAGTGAGAAGCAGGACAGAGTAAACTGATCATGCAATTCCTAGAGCCACACAGGGTTAGGAGAGCTGGAAAATGGTGTGAGTGTGCAGTGGAAGACATTGCACAATTGTTGTAGAACCCTGTAATTGCACTCAGAATGATTAATAAATAACTGTACTGAATCAGTTGGGTCGTTGCTGCAGGGAGAAGCCACAAATGAATCCTCACAGGTTATATTTTATCTGGGGAATTAGGGTTAAACTGGGCACGACCTCAGAGAATGTCTAATACCTCCTCCCCACCCCTGCAGGGGATCTAGGAAAGAAAAAAATGCTCAAGCAAATACTTGATTGTGGCAATTTTGGTGAGAGTGCTGGCATCTCTTTTATTTATCATTAACTCATATTTCAAAAAGACCAAGCGCTTTCTTAAAAAGTCAGTAAAGTTCTCTATAAGAAATATAATATTTAAACTTAAAACAGCTCTGGAAAAGCACATTGATTTCTAAATTGAGCATTCTTTTTTTTTTAATTTTTGGGGAAATATTAGGAAAATACGTTAAATATAAGATAATAAAAAGCACCATTAATCAACCTCCCTGAAACAACCATTGCTACTGATGCTTTGGTATAAGCTTCCTGTCCTTTTCTCTTCTCTCTTTTCTTTTCTTTTTTTTCTTTTTCTTTTTCTTTTGCTTTCCTATGCTTTGTGGATGTTATTAATCTTCTCTTGTTGGCCATTTACAACTTTTACCCCATTATAAATAATGATTCAGTGAATATCCTTGTACCTAAGTCTTTGCATAGAACCTAAATTCCTCTTTTGGGTAAGTACCCAGCGAGGGGTGATTGGGCCAACTGGTGTGTACATTTAAGACTTGTCATCCATCCCATCAAACTGGGTACAGATACGTGAATAGGCAACAGGTACCAAGTTTACCCTGCTGGTAATAGTGTATGCTCCTTTACTAAACCTTTGCCAACACTTCCTAATTTGATACCAAGGAAAGAAAAAAATAGTATCATGTTTTGATTTTACTTTTTTCTTGATATCATGAAATAAAACTAGTTTTCATTTCATTATTGCAAATTTCAGTTTCTTCTTCAATGAATTGGCTATTCATGGTTCCTCTCCTCACCCCACTTTGGGTTTTTTTGGTTATGGAGTACCATTTTGGTATATGTTACAAACATGGGAGTGTATTTGTATGACGCTATCTAAAATCACAGCTGTACGGTTCATACTCAAGAAAGATAGTGGCACTGTGAGTGGGCACATTGGAGACAAATCTGAAGCAGACATTTAGGCACTGTCTGGAAGTTTTTAGAATTGATACCACTTTATACTGAAGGAAATATGCACTCAGGAAAGCACCCATATCATAAATGCACAGGTAGATGATTTTTGACAAACCAAATATATCTGTGAAATTAGATCCAAGCTCAAGAAACAGACTGTCATTAACACTCTGCTTCCCCTGATCCCTGCTTCTAACAGCACAGATTCGTTGTGGCTGTTTTTGTACTTTGTTTTCTTTTTGTGTCTGACTTCTTCTCTTTGATTTTACATTGTGTTTACAAGATTCATCCACATTATATGTAGTTGTAGATGTTCGTTCTCCTTGCTGCGTAGTAGTCCTTTGTGTGACTTTGCCACAATTTCTGAATCTATCCTACTGTTGATGGACATTCGGTAGCTTCAAATTTTTGGTTACAGAGGGTGCTGCTCTGAATATTCTAGTCTTTTTGTACCCCTGGTGTTGGGGGTAGAACTGGCCTTTTAACAAGCTTTCATATACCACATCTTTCTTCTCTCTCCACTGACATCTCTGAAACAAAGTGAGAACAGCACAGACTTGCAATGCATAGTGTTCTTGTTGTCTTTTGTTGGTGTTACTTTTTGTAAGGATGAGAGTAATGAAGTTCTCTTAACAAGGTACTGAGTTCTCATGTAAATTGTAGATAATGACTGTTGGCTTCAGGCTGAGCTATCATTTCTAAATGAAGAATTACATCTTGTTATTTTCTTCTTTAACAGTTCTTCTTGATTCACCCTAGTAAATGGAAGGCTTTGCAATTGTCTTAGGAGGAAGGAGTTTATTAACTTATTGGTCTTACAAGCAACCGTCTTAGGTTTACTAGTTTAATGAAAAACACATCTTTGGGGTAAGAAATTGGATTTCGGCCATGTGCATGCATGAGTTGAGATTGAGAGATGTACCAAATCTGGATCGCGCTGCTGTGTGATCTTTTGGTAGAATTAAATAAAAGGCATTAAAAAATTTATAGCTGCCTTTTACCAGCTTTATGTCTGATTTTTTTTCTCTCTCTCTAGATTCTTTGGCTGACATGAGTTTTGAAGTTCTGCCATATCCACTTATCAGCCTGTGGCAAATGCAGTCCTCACCAGCGTTAAGATCAAAGGCTGATAGTTAAAAAAAAAAATCCATGTGCTACATAAAAATGTACTACCTTTTTAAGAAATTGCCAGGGTTACCTTTATTTCTCTCCCTCTCTCTTTCTCTGTATATATATAAAGGGAAAAAGCTAAATTTTAAAATTTTTACTCTTTAATCTTCCAAGGATGTGTACATCTATTTAAAAGTTATCAATACTTCCCCAAACACGTGTAAACTGACAATTCGATCACTCGAGGAGGGCCAAATATTTGCTAGCGTGTTTCCATGTTTGTGGGTATCTCTGTAAACTATGAATCATGTTGCGCTTCTCTCATGTACACGGGCTAAATATTAATCTCCACGGCAACCCCCCTGAGTATTTAACAGATGAAAGTGGATGCTGGGGGACAGGAAGCCCGTAGTGTGGTGGTTCATGTCCATTTTTCTTGTCCTTTATCTATTTGTTTATTTTCATTTCCATTCCTTTTACTGTTCTTACTGTGTTGTCTTCCACTGAAGGGCAGTAGCCTTAAGTTGATGGATAGCAATGTTCTTAAGTGATAATCTGGCAATAGTGAACAGGGGCATAAAGAATCAGAACCGAACCCTGGCAAAATGCTGCTGTGGGAGACTTCCCTCTGTCCCTTTCTCCCTGTCTGTTGCCCTTCCCTGTTCGGAGCTGTGGTTTCACTCTTGGCATCTTGTTTCTGGAAGCTCCATTGCTGGGGCCCACAGGGACAGCCCAGTGTTCTTTCCTCTGGGACCTGGTCCTAATCAGAAGATGCCTGTTGCTGCTACTCCTGGAAAACAGCAGTAGCAGCAACAGCATCAAACTTCTGTCAACTGTCAGACTGTCCCACTCAGTTACTTATTTATCTGCAGAATAATTCTCTAGTGCCTGTGGTGTACAAAGCACAAGAGGTACCACAGCTAACAGAGTCCAGCCCCTGCCCTCAAGGAGCTCGTACTCTAGTGGTGGAGACATGCGAGTAAACAGCTAATTACCAGACTGTGAGAAATGCTCTGGTAGAAATCGGGTGGAGAGTCGATGAGGGAGAGTCGGCTGAGAGGGTTAGGCAGAAGGGGCTGAAGACGGTTCCTCTCACTGAGAGCGTTTAGTCAGGGTAAGCAATGTGTCTTGTAGACACCTGGGCTTCATGCAAGGTTTGTGAGCAGAGAAGTGACACATGTTTCTAGAAGATTTTTAGGGAGAGGAGTGTGAGGCATTTATAACATTGAACCTAACTTTTAACATTGCTTCCGTTTTCACTACTCCATGAAGATTCCTTTTGCATCCTTGAAATTAAGATTAAATATATGTGATACACAAAGAGTGCAATGCGCACCACCCGAAGGATGGACATATTTGAAACTCGGACTTGGGGGGGGGCAAGGGCAACATAAGTAACCTAAACATCTGTACTCCCATAATATGCTGAAATAAATAAAAAAATAAAAAAAAAAAAAAACAAAAAAAACAAATCTAGAATAAAATTTTTAAATTAAGAAAAAGTAAAAAGGTAACATATTAAGGTAAGATGGTGGAGCAAAGTGAGCAGGTGTCAAATGAGGGGTGTCAAGAGCAGCAGCCTCCTTTTCCTGGCTCTGTCACTTAGGGTGTGATCAGGTGTCACAAGCCAGTGGCCTATAGAAAGAATCTGGCTCAAAGACTGGTGTATACCAGGCTTTAAAAATGTGAATCTGAAGAACTTAAATAGACATTTCTCAAATATATATATACAAATGGCCAAACATGAACAGATACTAAACATCACCAATCATTAGAGAAATGCAAAATCAAAAGCAGAATGAGATGCCACCTCACACTCATTAGGATGGACACAATACAAAAAACAAACAAACAAAACCCCTCAGAAAATAGGAAGTATTGGCAAGGATATGGAAAAACTGGAACCCTGTGCACTCTTGGTGGAAATATAAAATGGTACAGTTGTTATGGAAAACCATATGGTGGTTCCTCAAAAAATTAAACATAGAATTACCATATGGTCCAGGATTACACTTCTAGTATGTCCCCAAAAGAATCGAAAGCAGAATATCAAACAAAGACACATCTGTACACCCATGTTCATAGCAGCATTACTCACAATCGTCAGAAGGTAGAAGCAACCCAAGGGCCCACTGATACATGAATGAATAAACAAAATGTGGTATATACAGCAAATGAAATATTATTCAGCCTTTAAAAAGGAAGGAAATTCTGACTCATGCTACAACACGAATGAACCTTGAGGACGTCATGTTAAATAAAATAAGCCAGTCACAAAAGGAGAGATACTGTATGATTCCACTTATACGAGATACCTACAGTACTCAAATTCATAGAGACAGAAAGTGGAATGTCGATTACCAGGGAGTGAGGGAAGGAGGGAATGGGGGTCGTTTAATGGGCACAAGGTTTCAGTTTTGAAAGTGAAAAGAGTTCTGAAGATGGAGGGTGGTGATAGTTGCACAGCAGTGTGAATATACTTGATACCACCGAACTTTACACCTGAAGGTGGTTAAGATGGTAAATTTTGTTATGTAAGTTACCACAACTAAAAATAACTTTTTAAAATGTGATTTGAATGTATTCAGACAGAGCTTACGCTTTCTAATTCTCCAACAAAACTCCTAGGATTTACAGCCAGTTTTACACATTTACCTTAGAAATCAATTTTACACATTTACTTTACCTGCCTGGCCTCTTAGGCATTCAAATTCGTGGGCCTTAGAAAACATATCTAATCTTTTTGACCCTCTTATTTCTCCTGGAACTAATAATTCCTATCTATGTCACATGATCGATCAGGGAAAGATGAGCTACGTGTGGAAGTGCTTTATAAACCGAAATCGTCAGGAACTGGGAAGTGCCGCGTTCACCTCCTGGAACAACCAATCACAGCATGTTTGGTGTGTGGGTTAGTAACATCTTTACACGTGCTTAATGCCTGAGTAGCGGGAAAGGTGACAGCCAGGGTAGGAAAACTAAATGGTCTCAGGGGTTTGGGTTTTTTCCCCTTAAGATATCACCAATTATACAAGGCAGTGGAATAGAAGCATAGTAAAGAACTTTGAGACTTGTCACACTTGATACAGGTCAAGAACTAAGAAAACCTGGTTCTCAGACAACATTCTTTTTCTAAAGGTGGTAGAACAGTCTCTTTTCCTCATAGTTAGATTTGCTGCCTCAATTCAATAACACAATGTAACAAACATCAATTTAGCAAAAAGGAAGGGGAAAATGGTGAGGCACATAGACATATTAGACATAGCTTCTAATTAACGTTCAGGAGCTCACCCACGGCCACGAGCACCTGAGGTCTGTTTCTTCAGGTAATTAATCTTACTTAGTTCCTCTCATAGCAGGTACCATTTTCAATCCCTCACCTGTTTTGTTTATGAGTCCCTTAAAAAGGAGCTGATTTTTCAAAAGGTCCTCTTCCTTCTTTTCCTTCCTTTCCCTCTTTTCCTTCCTTTCTTCCTTCCTTCCTTCCTTCCTTCCTGCCTTCCTTCCTTCCTTCCTCCTTCCTTTCCTCCGTTACTTATTGAGCATCTACTATGAGCCAGATGTCATCTGGATGTGGAGGATGCTGTGGCTAATAAGACAAAGCCCTTGCTCTTGTGCCACTAAAGTTCTGGTCATGACAGTTTCCTTCCTAGCTAAAACTTTTTGTTCTTTAACTATAGCAATCTGAAAAAAAATCTGTCTTTGAATAATGCCCTTGAAAAAGTTAGAGTTCATAAATCTATCAATATACTGGGGCATTGCTTGAATCTGACCCATGAAACAAGCAACAAGAATGTCTTGATTTTATAAATAATAGCTTAAGTATATTTATAGTGTGCCTTTCCTGTGCACAGCTCTTAGCATCTCAAGATTTATGTGATGCAAGGATGAGAAAATCATCTTCATGTGATAGATATGGGAAACATGTTTTAAAAAATCAGATGACAGGTCTCTGTAGGATTGGCACCTTGAGACTTACGAGGCAATACCCTACAAGAGTCATCTTATTCAATTTTTTGACAACAACTTGGTTAAATGGATTTTATAAATGATTCAAAATGTGTAGGAATGGCTAGAACTAGAAGCAAAAATGGCCTTTAGAACAACCTTGACAGCTTTTCCTGCTGACAGCACTAGGGCAAATGTGATGAATATCCCCAAAGCAATAGGTCCCTCCTCACAAGGTAAGAGGACTGTGCAGAGGTTTAAACATGTTGAGCCCAGATGCTGTCTAAGAAGTTGCTATTCATTCAAAGATGTTAGAATTTTGCACTCAGGGGAAAAAGAAGAAAAAAGGTCTGGAAGATAAATCCATAATTACACTTCATAACTTCGGTTTTATGATGAAACAATTAAAATGTTGAAGGTGACATGCCCCCTAAAAATACTCCTGGATGTTCCAGTTGTCAATTTACAGCCTCTCAGCTCCAAATCCACCCTTCATGGTCCTGTTTGTGATGCTGGAGCTTGACCCTGTGGATATTTCTCCTCTGCCAAGTGGTACAATCTGGTGCTTTGTCACAGAGGGGGCTGTAGGGACACTGCGGGACAAGATGGCTCTTTTCCTGGTTCTGGGGTGCTTGTTGCTGCAGCACTCAGCCAGCATGTGGGACACACTGGGGCATTCACCCTAGTGAGTTCAGCAATACTCTTACAGGTGGTATCCAGAAAAATCTGCCAGAGCCCCAGCCGGCTTCCTAGCGAGTACAATAATCCCACCAGCAGCTTCCCAATGAGGTGGCCAGTGTCCCAGCTGGACCCCAGAGGGTGGTTCCTCGTGAATTTCATCAGCACCTCACCAAACTTCTCTGCTAGCCAGAGGACTACAGCCACACCATCTTCAATGAGGTCTGATCTCAATTTGGGGAGGTGGGCAGAGGGCCTACTCCCCAATTTTTTCTTTCCTTGGGTAGTCTGCCTCACTCTTACGTAGTAGCCACTTCCTGTATCTGCTAGTCCTATAATTTTGGGAGTTCACTTAACCCTTTATAGTAGCTATAATCTTCTGATACTAGTTAATAATTCTTTATATTAAACTTTTTCTGTTCAAATCACTATATAATTTCTGTCTCCTGACTGGCCTTGATTGATACATTGATATCCAACAGAAATGTGTTTACCAAAAGATACGCACAAGATATTTCACAGTAGCACCATTCACAATGGCCAAATTGTCTATCCCCAGAGAACAAATAAATAACTTGTGGTATATTCATACAAAGGAATGCTATAAAGCAGTAAGACTAAATGAACTACAAATACACACAACAACATAGATGAACTGACAATGTAATGTTGAGTGAAAGAAGTAGAAACAAAAGAAAATATACTGTATGATTGTATTTATGTAAAGTGCAAAAGCAGACAAAACTTACCTCTGGTGTTGGAAAGTCAGAATAGTGGTTACCCTTGGAGGGGGTTACTGATTGGAGCTTCTGGAATGCTAGTACTGCTCTGTTTCCGGACTTCAGTGTTGGTTATACATCGTTGTTTACGTAAATTCATTGAGCAGTACATTTTTGATGTTTACATTTTAAAAATTAGGCTGAAAAATATTACATATTTATGTTGTGTAAACTATTTAGTGATTAAATCAAACTCATTCATTCATTCAATAAAAAGTATACATGCATATTATGTTCTGGTCACCATGTAAGATGCTGAGGCTCTATAGATAAATCAGATATTCGTGGTCCCTGTCCACAAGGGACACAGTCTGGAGGGGGAGACTGACATGAAAACAGATAACCACAAAGCAACATGATTAATGGATTAGTGGATTCACACCTAACGGGTACAACGCACACTATCTGGGTGACGGACACACTTATATCTTCAACTCAAATAGTACTAAAGCAATTTATGTAACCAAAACGTTTGTACCCCCATAATATCTTGATATTAAAAAAAAATTAAAAAAAGAAATAAGAAAGAACAATATGTAAGCAATAAGCAAATAAGAAGATAAATGTTTTAAAGAATGGATTAGTGGAGGGATGGACAAGTACTGGAGGTATAGCAAAGGGAACCACAAATGGTGCATGGAAAAGCTACACACAGAAAGGTGACATCAGAGCACAGCACCTTCTCCCTCACAGTGTAGAGGTATCTACTTACTCCACTGTCCTCTCTTGCCATGAAAGAGTAGATAGGAGTTGGCTAAAGAGAAAGAGAAGAGAAAGGGTGTTCCAAGCAGACAGAACAGCATGTGCACAGATATGAATTTCGAAAGTCACTGGAAACTCAGAGAACAGAGTGTTACGTGGCTGGAGTTCAGGTAGCAATGGGGAGCATGGCAAGAGATGAAACTAAAGAGGTAAACTGAGGCTTGATTGTGATGTTTGTGTGCCTCCTACCGAGTGTGAATTTTTATAACAAAGAGCCAAGGAACATTGTACAGCTAGTCTTCAAGGATGCCCCTCCAACACACACAGCTGATGCCTTTGTTAGTCCCCTCCCACAGTGAATCAGAGTTGGTCCTGTGGAACCAATAGAATGTGGTGCAAGTGGCACTGTGTGACTTCTGAGGCCACTGCAGTTTCTGCCTTCATCTCTTGGAATGCTCACTCTAGGGGAAGACAGTCACCTTCTAAGAATTCCAACTATCCTGAGTCCGCCATGTTGTAGGAAGCACAGCACAAGAGAGACCATGTGAAGACAGCTGTTCTTGCCATCTCAGCTATCAATCCAGCCAAGCCTTCTGATAACTACAGCCCCAGCCAACATGTGATCTCAACTGCATGAGAAACCCCAACAGAGAACAGATTAGCTGTGTGTTCTCACAACATACAGAACTGTGAGTAAGAAAAATGGTGTTTTGTTTTTGTTTTGTTTTTTGCTTTGAATTACTACATTTTAAGGTGGTTTATTACGCCTTACTAGATAATTGGAACAGACATCTTAAAATAGCAGAGGGAAGAAGATTTTGGAGGAACGATTGGAGGCGACATGGACAATGGGTTGAAGAAGGCAGAGGCTGAAGGTACCAAGATGTCAGGAGGCCTTTACAGGAGCACAACTAGACGTCAACGAGAATGGAAAGGAGAGACTGGAATCTAGAGACGCTTGTGAGGCTGAATTGACAGGATATAAAGAGCAAATAAATGTGTGGGGGGAAGGACAGGAAGACTGAAATCTTTCAGGTATTTTTGCCCAAAGAGAAGAGGTGGTGGACAATGTCCTTAATAGAAATAAAGGCCTATGATGGAGGGTAGATAATGAAATGTGTATGCACTGATGTGGAAGGGTTTATAGGAAATTTGGTGAGGATTCCAAAGCAATTGGAAACTTTGACTTAGGACATGAGGGAGATTGGGGCTATACACACACGTGCGTGCACACACACACACACACACACACACACACAACATGCATGCACATAGGATCACAGTTCCATATGGTGACGGTGGAAGTTCCAGGGTTGAAATCACCAAGAGAAAGTGTTCAGGGCAATAAGAGGAGGGAACAAATGATATAACTTTGAAAGGAGAACTCAGTGATTAGAGCAGGAAAGGCCCACAAAGGAAACTGAAAAGGGTTAAGTAAGAGAAGTTGAAAGAGAAACAGGAGCCTCATGTCTTAGAAACAGAGGGACAAGAGAATGTCAATAAGTATGGGGCTTTCATTGTCAAAAGTCACTGCCAGATCAAGTAAGGTGAGACTGTGGTATATGGTTTTGACAATTAAGAAGTATTCCTGGGCAACAGAGCAAGACCTAGTCTCAAAAACAACAACAACAACAAAAAGTATTTAAGGCTGTGAATGAGACTACTTTTAATAATCTAGCTTTGATCAGAGTAGTTTAAAAAACTGATTGGAGGTTTAAAAAGCAGAAACTATGAATATAGATTACTCTTTAAAGATATTTGGTGGCAAAATGAAGGAAGAAGAAAGATAAGTTAGTTTCTTTGAGTATGATTGTAGGCTAAGGACAGGTTTGCCAGCAGGAATTCCCTGAGCCAATGACAGGGGAAGGAGAAAGAGGTCTCCAGAGCCAATTATTTTATTGGCTTCTGTTCTTCAAGTACGGTCCACAGATCAGTAGCATCAGCATTACTAGGAGCTTGTTAGAAATGCAGAGTCTCAGGCCACACTGCAGGCCTAGTGAATCAGAATCTGCATTTTAACAAGATCCCCAGGTAATTAATACGCACGTTAAATTAATATGCACCACGGCAGATCAAGACTGAAATATGGAGGAAGGAATGAAGATACAGAACACATGCAGACATTACTTGGGCCATTGTTTTGTTCAGTCACTTTGGCATGCTTTGGTTTTTATCTGAGATATAATAAGAGATGTTTAGAACATCCTTTAAGTGCTTCCAAATTTTGGGGGTATATGGAAAATGAAGGTCTACCTGATGACAAATTACCTCTAGTGAAACCCAGAGGAAAAGGTGCTGTGTTCAGCTTTTCTCTTAGCAGAATTACCTACAGTGGAGGTGGAGATATTGTCATTGCTTGAGCCTCACTCTCAGACAGCCTGCTTTACTTGGTCTGAAGAGGGACTGGTGCTTTAAAAAAAAGTTTCTGTGTGACTCTGTTATGCAGCCATGTTTGAGAACCACTGAGAGTTAAAGTAAAGCAGTGGGCTCAACCTTGCCTGTACATTGGAATCATTTTAAAGACGACTGATACCCAAGTCTCACTCCCAGCAATTCTGATTTAATTGGGCTGAGGTGCAGCCTTAAAGGTCACCTATTGATACTGTTCCTAATCCCAGTCCTTTAGGATATTTCCTTCCTTTACTTCAATGGTTCTCAACCTTAATCGCACAATCAAATCACCTAGGGAGCTTTGAAAACTACCAATGTCCAGGCACTGGTGTCAAAAATGCCTATATCAGCAATCAGATCTTTAATGGTGAAAAGAAGGCACATTTCCCTTTTCTTCCAATTGAACTCTCACAGCATTTACAATTTGATCCATTCAATGCAACTCTTTTTTTTTTTTTTTTTTTTTTTTTTTTTTTGAGATAGAGTCTCACTTTTGTTGCCCGGGGTAGAGTGAGTGCCGTGGTGTCAGCCTAGCTCACAGCAACCTCAAACTCCTGGGCTCAAGTGATCCTTCTGCCTCAGCCTTCCGAGTAGCTGGTATTACAGGCATGCGCCACCATGCCCAGCTAATTTTTTCTATATATTTT
>CAUYRB010073330.1:0-17185 GCA_963574695.1 Propithecus perrieri | reverse complement strand
TTTGAAAAGTTTCTGTTCATGTCCTTTGCCCACTTTTTGATAGGGTTGTTTGATTTTTTCTTGTTGATTTTCCTGAGTTCTAAATAGATTCTAGTTATCATCCCTTTATCAGATGTGTAGCATGCGAAAATTTTCCCCCATTCTGTAGGTTATCTGTTTGCTCTCGTGACACTTTCTTTAGCTGTGCAGAAGCTTTTTAATTTGATCAGGGCCCATTTATATGTTTTTGTTGTTGCTGTGATTGCCTTTGGGGTCTTATTCATAAATTCTTTGCTTAGGCCAATGTCCATAATGGTTTTTCCGACATTTTCTTCTAGAATTCTAATCGTTTCCCATCTTAGGTTTAAGTCTGTTACCCACCGTGAGTTGATTTTTGTGAGAGGTGAATGGTGTGGATCCTGTTTCAGTCTTCTACATGTGGCCAACCAGTTTTCCCAGCACCATTTATCGAATAAGGATTCTTTTCCCCAGTGTATGTTTTTGTCTTCTTTGTGAAAGATTAGGTGACCATATGAGGATGGTTTTATATCTGGGTTCTCAGGTAATATTTATTGGTTGTCGGGCAGATAGGAGGGGGCAGGAGAGGATGGGTATACACATTTGTAATGAGTGCGATGTGCACCATCTGCGGGATGGACGTGCTTGAAGCTCTGACTTGGGGGAGGGGGATAAGAGCAACATATGTAACCTAAACATCTGTACCCCCATAATATGCTGAAATAAAAAAAAAATTACTAAAAGCTTATAATAATTATGGCAATGTAACATGTTCACAGTGATAAACAAATGGAATAGAAAAAAGAACCCAGAAAAAGATCCATGCATATATGCATCTTTGAATTTTAATTACCAAACCATGAGAACAGATGTTCATTTCATTGACTTAAGCTGGGAGGACTAGATATCCATTTGGAAAAATATGAATGTATACCCCTACTTCACTCCATACACAAATATAAACCCTGATGGATTATAAACCCAAATGATAAAGGCAATGATTACAAAGTTTTTCAAATAAAATGCAGGTTGATATATTCATGACCATGGGGTAGTTTCTTAAATAGAACTCAAAAACACATACAATAAAGAAAAAGGCAAAAGGAAAGGTTTGCATTAAAAAGAACTTACATTAATTAAAACATACCATAAAGAGTACAATTAAAGAGGCACACAGTGGAATGAAGTAATTGCAAAACATAGAAGCCACAAAGACCTTATATTCAAAATGTTTTTTTTTAATTAACAGACCAGTTTTTTAAAAAAAGACAACCCAATAGAAAAATGGCTAAAAAAATTGAGTGAGTACTTTACAAACAAGGAAATTCAAAGTGGTAATAAACACAGGAATAGGCCTAGTGCATCATTAATAATCAGGGAATTAAAACTAAAACTAAATCACTAAATATCTATTGTATTAACAGAAGTTAAAATAATAATACTGAAGTCCAGGATTCAGAAAAAAATGAAATCTCATATACTGTTGGTTGGAGGATAAATTGTTACAACCACTTTTAAAGATGATTTAGGATTATTTACTGAAATAGAAGATAAACATACACCATGACCAAAAATTCCACTCCTGGGTATAAGCCTTGGATAATCTAATACATATAGGTATCAGGATACATATACAAGAATGTTTATGTCAGTGTTATTTTTAAAAGTTGTGACTGGAAAACAGCATGAATGTCCATAAAAGGTAGAATGGACTAGGTATATGTACATAATGGGATACTATACAGCAATGAAAATAAATAGCTGATAGCTCAATAAAATAGTATGACAAATCTTACAAGCATTGTGCTGAATGAAAAAATAATAGCAAGACACTTAACACACTTACAGTATAATTCCGATAACACCATTTATTCAAAGTTCAAAAAGAAGCCAGTGTAAACTGTTTGTATATTTTTGTGATGCACACATTTTGAGATATAGAAGGGATATTTATTGGATGTCTAGATTATGTTAATATTTTCTTTCTTGACTCAGGTGGCAATAAGATGTGTGTGCTCTTTTTAATTATTGTATTGTATACATTAAATACTTCCTGTAGGCATGTTTCACATTTAAAAAATCAGGACATTTAGTATTTAGCAATTAGAGTTCTGTTAGACCATTAAATATTTTGAGATATTAATCTCTCATCTTTTATTCCAAGTCATGCATAAGCATCTGCTTACAGAAAGGTAAATCTGATATTAAGGTAAAATAAAAGTCAGGTTAACGTATTTGAAAAACAAATAGTTTTGCATTTCTCAGTTAGTCATGACTGTTACAATAATCAAACCTACCAATTACCTCCCACAGTTAAATAAGTGCAAAATGCTTGAGATCCAAGGTACCCAAAAATAAGACAGTGGCTGAAATTACCGGTAATACTGAAGAGGGTATAGGTAATAAGACTGTCCTATAAACTTCATTTGTATAATGACGTGTGTGTGTGTGTGTGTGTGTGTGTGTATCTGAAGGAAATGTTGCTTTTAAGTAGTGGCTTTTAAGAAAACGTTGCAGGAAGTCTATCTGAGGTTTTGAATATGATTTGAAAGTGAATCATCATATCTCTACCACAAAGGAAATATATGTTTGTATACATGTATATGTACACAAACATATACATACACCTGAAAATAGCCATCAGATTTTCTTGGCCCATAGAAATGCAACCTAAATGCTCTCATTGGCACACTACCAGGGATTTAAGCCATCTTACTATTTCAAGACTTGTGCAGCTGTGGTGATAACACTGACAATAGAACAGAAATTGTATTTCTCTGGGAAAAAGTGGCATTCAATTTAAAAATTTTACGCAAAGCTATTTTAATGAAAATAAATGCACTGTCCAATATATAGGCTTATAAATCAGTTATTTAGGAATAGGCTGGTATCAGCATCTTCCAAAATTCTTCTGTGGTTCAGAGTGAATTAAATGTAAATGAGAATGAAAACCCATTAAATCTGTTGCTGGACCTTGTCTTCCTAATTCACAAACACAATACTATATTCTTTAAAAACTTCCAATGACATTGCAAAGGCAAAATATACTTCCAGGAAAACTAACTAAATAATTAAATAAAAGAATGTTCTTTTGAAAACTCTCTGATGGCCACAGTAAGGAGACCAGAGAGAGAGAGAATGACAGAAGCCTACAGCTATAAGAAAACTAGTTTTAGCCAAAGGAAAACTAGACATTGTTAGTGGTCATTTTAGAATGAGTAGCATTCTGGTATATCACTCAGGTAACAGTGAGTTTCAGTTCCTGATGGGTATGATCTTGCATCGTGGCCTCTCAAAAGAAAGTTGACCTTTCATGATTCCTAGTAGTGGAGATAATGCCTCTGGGGTTGCATGCTCTGGAAATATTGATGACATTTTAAAAGAACTGGATATTTTAAAGCATGAACATTTTATGTAATAGAAGCAACCTTTAATTTCAAAACAGTCACCTGCTGGCTAAAAATAGGGACTCCTAGCAAGAAAGCATCTCATTGAATATAATTTCTATTGGTATATTTTTAGTACACTGTATGATAAGTTGAATAATGGGGAGTTTTAAAGGTGTGTTTTAATGATGGGGAAATTTCAAAAGTCTTTAATTCCAATAAGAATTTCCAAAGCATTATGCTATAAGATGGGCCAAATGAAAGTACAACTCTCACCCCAAAAAGAAGCTTTTGAAAGATTTCACTCAACATATCTTAACTTTTGTTGAACCACGTGTTGTTGGTTTCATTATTTCTATTTCTGGACTTTAGAAGACACACTAAAGAAAAAACAGGGGAGAAAGTTGAGCTGTCAATTTCCTATTTTTAGCTCTAGTTACATAGTACAAATTCAATAACATCTTTGCCAAAAGATATTTTAGGGGCATTCGAGAAATTGCTTAAGGTAATTAATTCAAGTTCAAATTAGAAAATGAACTCATCAGGGACATTATTTCTCAGGAAAGAATTTCTTCAGAGCACAGCATGTCTGAGAGCAGATATTTTGGGATTGCACTTGATTGGATACTCTTAGAAATATAAAATAATGAATGCTTATGCATATATTTATATAAAACTATCCTTTTTGCATTTGCCAAAGAAGTTTCTTCTTTCCATTTACCTCCTCCCCACATTTTTTTATCACTTTTCGCTGTCTCAACTGCTTTTGACTCACTGAACTACCTCATCACATTACTCTTAACCCCCTCCTTCCAAGACACTGGACAATGACTATGGAATGCTGGCACCTACCAATTCACCCTCATGGTAATGAAGCACATTTTCTTCCAGCAACTGAGTTGTATGCTTTCCAAGAGTTAACCGTATTTGTTCCTGAGCCTGATTGCTATGGTCTGAATGTTTGTGTCCCCTCAAAATGTATATGTTGAAATCCTAACCCCCGAGGTGGTGATATTACAAGGTGATGCCTTTAAGAGGTTATTAGGTCATGAAGGCAGAGCCCTCAGGAATGGGATTAGTGCCCTTATAAAGCAGACCCCAATGAGCTAGCTAGCCCCTTCCACTATGTGAGAACACAGTGGGAAGGCACCCTCCTTGAACCAGGAGGAGGGCCCTCTCCGGACACTAAATCTGCCATCAACTTGATCTTGACTACTCAGCCTGCAGAATAGTATGAAATAAATCTGTTGTTTATAAGCTATGCAGTTTATGATACTTTTGTTATAACAGTGGATACAGACCAAGAGAGTGCTTATACCACTTCTGTTTGTTATTATAAGTACCTAATTTAATTAAATATTATGTAAATTGATGAAATACTATTTTGAAGAAAAAATGTTGTTTCTATTAAAAACAAAGTGAGTACTTCAAAAACAATCTATAAAAATGAGTCATTAAAAACAAGTTTCTGTCAAATGAGATGAGGGGAGAGAAAAGTACAATATATGTGGGAGAATTATAAAATCCTTTAAGTGTTCTGTATGCAGCTTTAGGCACAAGCCTCAAAGGTCCATTTAAAGGAGCAGAAACTAAAAACGGTAGTTTTTGTATTATTGCTGACATTTACATATTTAGGGCATGGGACTTGATTGCATAGTCAAAAAAAGGCCTCAGCCTACATCAAAAAGTTGGCAAATTAATGTGTATTTATATATTTTACTTTTGAAAAATGTTTAGCACATGGACTATAAAAAATATTGCTCTGTTACAATCAACTTTCAGTTAACCATGAACATATTGGTCATAGTTGGAATAAAGGGCATGTGATGTACTAACATTTTACATTCCTTTTTCTCTTACATTCATCACCTAGTTATTCTCAGTTCATTTGTATAATGAAGTTTCATTTGTTAAAATAAATTGAGTAAGGCAATGATTTCAAAAAGATTGTGTGACAGAGTAAATATATAGTGAACTTAATTTAGAATAGCGATAATGTTTAGAAGATGACAAAAACAGTCCACTGGTAATCAAACATAGCACTTCTTAAGGGTACAATTGTGCATAGAATTATGATAAGAAATACTTTGATGAACATATTTGAAACACGGACTTGGGGGGGGAACCAAGGGCAACACACGTAACCTAAACATCTGTACCCCATAATATGCTGAAATTAAAAAAAAAGAAATATTTTGAAATTTCTGTTCTCAAGGACTAGAATAAAAGTAGTAGACAATTCTGTTTTTGATTTGCTACATGAGTTTTTGTACACCTCTTCTTTCCCTAGACATAATTTTTGAAACTTTCTCTAACATTTAATAGATGGAGAAATAGCAGAAACGAATATAATAGCACACATAATAGAAAACTGAATTATACATGAATGGAAAACCTAATATTTCATATAATTATTTACCAAGACCAAATAGTTTGGGGAGATGAAGCTAGAAAGAAGAATGTAATTGGTGGGAAGTCTGTCTGTAAAGGATAGGCAGAGAAAGTAAAAAGTCCTTGGATCAATCCAGAGAGGCTACATAATGAAGATGGGACTTATTGTACAATTTGAAAAGTCTCAGTAAGAGAGAAGTCTGCTATATACTTCGTATGCAATTAGGAAATTGTTTTTTGTTTGTTTTAACTGAAGATAATAAACCACTATATTTTCTTTTCTCTCTCAGCGAAGATAGGCAAAATGCATTAACATTCATGGAAAAAATTGGCTCATTTAACAAGCAAATAATATGTTTTCAGATTGAATACTTGTGATTTTTTTTTCACTGTGAAAATCTACTCAGAAAGGAAAATTGAAGAGTTCTAAGAGGATTATAAAAGGAGGAAAAAACATTTCTATTTATAATTCCAGACACTTCTAAAATTTGACCAATTACTAATCATGAAACAGACTGTAAAACTGTCACTTTAGGTGAAACCTTTTCTTTACTAAGAAAGAAATGAACTGAGTGTAAATAGTGTCCAGAGTGGAGGTTCCATGAATTAGAGAGGGTTTGAATTCTTCAACAGCTTTACTGTGTGGAAGTTTATAATGCTATTGGCCCTCAGAAGTAGATTGACTCTGGGATAAAAATAATTTTCTTCATACTTTTGAAGTTTAATATTTAATTCTTATTTTCTAAGAAGCTAATCTGTATTGTTATGTTTAGCTGAAACTTATGGCTGTAACTACAAACGTATACATCCACATCCAAATATTGTTTAATATCTCCCAATTGCACTATTCCATAATGACATTATGAATTCCAGTTAGAACGGAAAATGGGAGGCAGAATATAGGCCCCCCCAAGGATAATCCTACTTATACTTTTTAGCATCTTAGTGCTAATATCACTGCTATGAAAATGTCCAAACAAAAATTATAATCAAGACACAGATGATAATTAATATATATCAAATAATATAGGATATAAAACTGTAACCTAGTAAAGAAATTTGGACAGTCCCTTTAAATCTATTATAATTTGATTTGGTTGACAGTTGACATTTATAACTGGTTTTAGAATACTGGTATGATTTTTCCCCCAATCATGTATACCACTATCATCATATGCAACTAATATGTAATAAATACTTATACATATACATAAAACAACTAATTAATTTATATCCTACCCCATTCCCACCCCATTATCTAGTATGATAATGTTAAGTGCCAAAATTGTCTCAGATCCTCTATTGACCTTAGAGAAGGAGTAGGAGGTAACATAGTATTGTATTAATAGAAATACTCCCAGGATTATAGACAATAAAATTAAGTCTGAATGTCAAATCCACATTTACTCAATGTGGACAATCATTCCCTTTCTCCAATCATCAATTTCCCTTATAAAAATAAGTCTATGGGTAAAATATGTTACATGATAAAGGGCTTTGTAAACTATTGTTGCAGGATAATTTACTGAAATATTTATTTTTATTCTGCTACTATGGAAAAGTGAGAAAAATGACAATTAGCCTATCTTGCTTATCCCTAAAACCTTTTGTTTTAAGAATCTGAACTTCGGATGTCTCTGGAGGCCCTTCGTTTCCTTTTTCGCTGTTGAGTCAAAATCAAATTGCACTAAATGCAATATGGTATCCTGGATGGGGTCCTGGAACATAAAGAGAATATTAGTGGAAAAAAATGGTGAAACCCATAATTTCCTTAAATAAAAAAAATTAAAAAAAAGAAAAACTGTTGAAACCTGAATAAGGTCTGGGGGTTATTTAGTAATATTAAAAATTTTTTAATTGACAAATGTACCTAGATAATATAATATTTTAACATTAGGGGAAACTAGGTTTGGGAGTGTACAGGAACTCTGTATTATTTTGAAAACTTTTCTGTAAATCTAACATGATGTTAAAATATAAAGTTTATTTAAAATATTAAGATATGTGACTTACCTGAATATAAAAATTCCTGCCAACATTTTTGTTAGGGTAGTATAAAGGAGACATGGCTAGAAATCAAGGTCAAAACCATTTCAACCTTTGAGAAGAGTTAGATTTACTAGGTTGCGGGCAAGATTGGGTTCTACAAGTGCTGGAGAAGTGCACCCCATTACCATGAAGTGTAATATTGATTGACAGGAACTCTGATTTACTGGTATGCTTGGGGAATCGCATACCAGTAACTAATAGTGTGGTCTTGAAATTTGTGGCAAAAGAATCCTGTATTCACTCTTAGCATGGAGAGGATGAAGTTTCCAACCTATTGATAGACAACGCAGACTTTGACAATATGCACCTCAGCAGTTTACGTGATATATTGAAAATCAGAGATCTTTTTCAGGGGTTTTTATGCACCAAACACTTATCACTATTTTTGGAAAACTCCAGAAAGCAGGATCCCCCAAAAAACAATATTGAATTTATTATCATTTTGGTAAAGAAACAATCATGTAATATTTTCTTGTTCCCTGACTGAGTATGGTAGAATATATGCATACCTACTACATTATATGTCATTGAATATATATAAGCATCATTATTTGAGCAGGGTTAAGATTTCTGCTGGGTTATCTTTCCTTTTTTATGGACAATGAAAAATCACTTTAATTTGATTTTTAAAGGAAACCACTAAAGTCAAATTTAATTTAATCTTTTATTTTGTTCCGAAGAAGCATCTTTTTTTAAATTTTTTTTTTGTTTCTCCTTTAAGCACACATAGGATGAAAAGCACTTCTTGTGAAAATCCACAGCACAGGCCAATTAAACACAGATATTGGTAGTTATAGACTAGACAACAATGGTTATATTATACAATGTATAATATAAAGTAAGACATGTTCCAGACTTATAAAATTGAATGAGATTGAAATTATTTTACAGGATACATTATATTAGTATTTTGAGTGTAATTTGGAATGTAGGAATATAATGAGACTTAGTGAATTAAATCTTTAATCAATTGGTACACTTTCAATTAGATGTGATACATCAATAAAAATCAATGCAAAAGACTTCAACTTGATTCTGTAACAAACACTTAAAAGAGGAAAAAATGAACTTTTTAAAATATTCTTAATACATGTAAATCAATATCTAAGTCACAAACATTTCAAAACATACCTAGCATACAACAGCTGGATGTTAAATGAATCTTACTAAATGAAATAACAAATTAGCTGCCACTAAGAACATAAAATTTTATTCTATGAAACATTTTTATTGCATAGTGTAAAATTTGCAGCTTTGGTGATTCATTGTTCATGAAACAGCTTGAGAGCAGAGTTAAAATGTTGATTATTTGTTTTAATAGTCTAAGCTTTTTAAACCACTACAGATGTTTTATTCTAAGTATAATGGGAGGACGAAAAAGAACCTAAATGAATTTTTAAAAGAGTTAAAGCTCCATTTGTGTTATCTTACAAAATTGACAGTAACTTGTAAAAAGTAATTCACCTTGGTTGCATATATGTGATTCATTTAAATATTTTTAATCTCATCAGTTTCATATAGCTGTTATGCATGAAAAGTTCTAAAGAAAAATGGACTATTATTAAGTGGGTATCAGAAGAAGAAGAAATATACTTGATGCAGTTTCTGAAGATATTATATATGTCGAATTAATACAGAATAAATTATAGTGCAACTCTGTGGAGGTAGCCATGGTGGACTCTAATTTGAAAGAAGTACAGAGTGTAATTCTAAATCCAATCTCTAGAATATGGAACTAAAGATTGAGTTTTGAGGAAATTTTCCCAATATTGTTCCTTATTCTCTATATATTTGCAGATATACACACTCTTAATTTTTAGTTTTTTGAATGATAAACATTTTTCATTTAAGAGGCACTTATGTAGATTTAAATATTTCACTCATTTAGCTTTTATGATAATACTATGGCATGAGCATTTTTTCCATTGTTATATAACACATCATCATCAACTTGGTGGCTTAAAACAACTCCAATATATTATCACGTAGTTCCAATTGTTCATGATTCCAGACACCACTTAGCTGGGTTCTTTGCTCAGGGTGTAATGGCCATCTGTGCCCTCATCTGGAGGCTTGAATAGGACAGATCCTCGAGCAAGCTCTTTCAGGTTGTTGGTAGAATTCCTTTCCTTGAGGCTACTGGATTGAAGTTCCAGTTTTCTTGGTAGCTGTCAACTGGGAACTGCTCTGAACTGCTAGATGCTACTCTGAGGTTCTTGCCACATGGCACCCTTTATAGGCACTTCACAGTATGATTTCCTGATGCTTCAAAGACAGCAGGGAAATCTTTCTCAATTCAAATCTCCTTCTTCAATCTGCTAAGATAGAGTTTTATATAACGTAAAATAATTACTAGAATGACTTTCCTATCATATTAACAAGCCCTACTCCCATTCAAAGTGAGAGGATTCTACAAATCATGTACATAAATGGACAGACATATTGGGGGCTGTGTTAGAATTCTTTTGACCATAGATACTATTTTAAGATGAGATAACTGAGGCATGAAAGGATTCGGTAAAATGCTCAAGGTCATATAGCTAGTAAGTAGCAGGGCCAAGATTTGAAACTAGGAGATATACTATCAGTATTTATGTGATAAATTGTACACCATGCTACTTGTTTTCTATCACACTAGAAAGCTCTTTGAAAACAATGCTTGCAGGGCACTGTTTCTAAATAGATATCAAAATAATAAAGTGGGGCCACATTTAAATTCTGGACATGACAAAAATATTTTTGGACTGGTTCATAACGATAAAGTTCTCTAAATCAAATATAGCTTCACGGACTTGTAGAAAGTATTATTATGCTATTATTTATGCCATTGTTATTTAGAATATAGAAGTGACAATTAACTATCCACATGCAGGAATAACTATATCTACCTTTCTACATGCAGAGCATTGGATACGGATGCTGTCTGCCAGCTCACATAGACACTATTTGGAGAAAACATAATGCTCATTAACTCCAACTCTGTACTGTGGGAAGTAAAGCAATGCATTTTCTACAGCACTTTCACTAGGTAGCCAAAAATCGTTGGAGTGTATCAAAAACATGCCAGAGACTGGTAGAGAAGAGTCTCCAGTCTGTCAGAGGTGGACAAATATCTACCTGTTTTTGGTATATTGAGAAATAATTTATAAGGTATAAAGCACTATGTTTTAAATAATGCAATATGTCTTTTTTGATTTATTTAATAAACAATCATTCAACATCTACAGTAACTCAGATACTCTCATATTTTCTGTGTATTTACAAATCAATACACAGACTCCTTCCCTTAAGGACTTAATTGTTTAAAAGAACGTATTGATAACTGAAAAAATGATCACCATGTACTCTAACATATGTTTTTATAGAGGCATAAGTAGCAGTAGCACTACTCAAGACTAAGAATTTTTCAGCTGTAATTGAATGAGATAAAATTTGAGAGATGAGATATCTCAGCTGAGTACCAAAAGACGAAGAAGAGTTCCATGGGTGGACAAGACAGGATGAGGACATAAGGAACATTCCAGCCAGAAGAAACATATTTAATGTGACAAAAGCATATAAGAGTGTGGAGTATTAGATGTTTTCCAAAGACTTTAGATTTGAAAAGGAATATAGGGGATATTTTGGAAATGGCAATTTAGACTAATTAGATAGGAATAAATCACACCATACACATGAATTAATTTTGTATTGGTAGCTATAGGGCAAAGTTTACATATCTGGTTCTATTAATACTACACAAATGAAAGCATACTTGTCAAAACTGTATCATTATATGTGTTCTTTGGTATTAATGAATGGAAGCATTTGAGAAGGAAACTGTTGAACAATATGAACTAATCCACTTGTTAGGAAAACATGTTTCTTTGCCTATTGATAGCTACAAGGTGAATGCAAATATCTGGCTCTAAGGCACAAATTGAAGTATACTTGTCAAAAGATGAATCATTATCTGTTTTCTTTAAATGATTTGAAGTGTGAAGATGATTTTGATTTTTCAGAAACAGATGGTTTAGTGATGTAGAGGTTTGTTCATTTGAATTAATATTTATGTTAATTTCTTCTACTTCTGGATGGGCATTTGAGCCAAAATATTTTAATTTTTTTTAACTCAATTAGAACATAGCTGCTACTTTAGAATCCACGTAATTGCCATCCTAGACTCCATGATACCAGAGATCTTGGTTTTACTTCCTGATGTAGCCCAACTTTCCATAACAGTGCCAAAAAAATAATAATATATCAATAATTATTTGTTTAATGAATGTGGGTATTCTCAACAACTTCTAAAAAGTTGTTAAACCTAGGCAATTTTTATCTAAATTGTTATATTTTCCTACTTTCCTACAATGAAGACATATTATATTATGATGAAAATATTTAAATGTGATGATAGCTGAATTTAGATATTTTCATTATAAAATAATATGTCATGAGAGCAAACAGACAACCTACAGAATGGGAGAAAATATTTGCATGCTACACATCCAATAAAGGGCTGATAATTAGAATCTACATAGAACTCAGGAAAATAAGCAAGAAAAAATTAAACAACCCTATCAAAAAGTGGGCAAAGCAATTGCCGCAGCAACAAAAATAAATAAGTGGGATCTAATCAAATTAAAAAGCTTTTGCACGGCCAAGGAAACTATCATTAGAGCGAATAGATTACAGAATGGGAGAAAATATTTGCTCTCTACACATCTGATAAAGGGCTGATAATGAGGATCTATCTTGAACTTAAAAAAATCAACAAGAAAAAATCAAACAACCCCATCAACAAATGGGAAAAGGAAATGAACAGAAACTTTTCAAAAGAAGACAGAATAATGGCTAGGAAACATATAAAAAAATGCTCAACATCTCTAATCATTAGAGGAATGCAAATCAAAACCACAGTGAGATATCACCTAACCCCAGTGAGATTGGCCTCTATCAAAAAATCCCAAAACAACAAATGCTAGTGAGGATGTGGAGAGACAGGAACACTCTTACACTGCCGGTGGGACTGCAAATTAGTGCAACCTCTGTGGAAAAGAATTTGGAGATACATCAAAGAGCTAAAAATAGAAATACCGTTCCATCCAGGAATAGCACTATTAAGCATCTACCCAAAAGAGCAAAAGACATTGTGTAATATAGTCATCTGCACTTGAATATTTATGGCAGCACAATTCACTATTGCAAGGATATGGAAACAACCCAAGTGCCTATCAATCCATGAGTGGATTATTAAAATTTGGTATATGTATACAATGGAGTATTACTCAATCATAAGAAACGACAGTGATCTAGCACCTCTTGTATTTTCCTGGATTGAACTTGAGCCCATTATCCAAAGTGAGGTATCACAAGACCGGAAGAACAGGCTCCACTTGTACTCACCACTCAATTGATACTAACTGTTGAAAACTAGGGTGCTCATATAGCAGTAATATAGTAAACCCACAACTAAAGGACACAGGGAGCATTGTAGAGGGGAAGGGCACACCTCTAACCCTCGCTTGGGTGAGGCAAAGACATAAAATGTAACCATAATGTTTCTACCTTCATAATACCCTGCAATAAAAAAAAAATGGGCAAAGAACATGAACAAAAATTTTCAAAAGAAGACAGACTAATGGCCAAAAAACATAGGAAAAAATGCTCAGCATCTCGAATCATCAGAGAAATGCAAATCAAAACCACAATGAGGGGGCTGGGGAAAATGGCGGATTAGGGGTGACCTCCCGGCTCTCTGCTCCCAGAGTGGGAGGTGAAGAACACGGACACCCACAAGCGAGTGAGGCGCTCCCCTACAGGATTAGGTTCGTGAATCTACAGAGAAGCAGCGAGGGACAAGCAGTCCTGCGGATAAAATCAGGTGAACTGAAAAAGCACTCGCAAATTACCAGAGAGTTGGGACAAAGGGGAAGGGCAGTGCCGGAAGGCTGCGCCCCGCGGCGGGCTTGCCCGGGCAGTGAGATCTGACTCACAGGACGACGACTCTTCCTTTACCAAACCCCACTCCCACGCAGGTAGGGAAGTTACAGAAGTCAGCGCGAAGTGGTAGCACAGACTGACAAGCGGTGGGGAGCCGAGACAGGAGCTGGGTCCATTTTGAACTCGCTGGAGCGCGGCGCTGGGTCATCATCGGAGGGGAGGGACCAGCCTGAGCACGCGCTCCCCACATCGGACGCCGCCTGAGCCCACAGGGGAGAGTTTGGAGGCAGCTTCTTGCCACAGGAGACTTCCAGGACTAGATTGGGGGAGGGGAACTCCAGAAAAGATGCTCTGCCCATGGAAATCGCTGGGGGTTCGGCGGGCGCTGGGACATAGCACAGAGTCCTTCCGTGGATCGGTCCAGAGTCGCCGTGTGTAGGGAGGGCGGCGGGCTCAGCAGGCGGCCCTGGGAGGCAGCTCTGGGAGTCGGCAACGGCGGACCCCAGCTCCGGATGCCCTCCCGGTGCAGTCGGCTTCAGCGCTGACTAGCAGTGGGTGGGCAGCCGCAATTCGGGGAACCCAAAGCCTGCAACCGCGGGGACTTGTTGCCCGGGCGTCCGCCTGAGTCATAGCCACTGCCTCTGCGGCAGAGCTGGTGGCGCCCTGTGAGGAGGAGAGAGGAGGAGAGTAGCGCGCGCAGCCACTTTTTCTTTCGAATCTGCTGACAGTCAGTCCCAGCCGCGGACTCAAGCCCTTCTACCAAAAGGGTGGAAAAGGGAAAAAGAGCGATATTTCTGCCGAGTTTCCAGGCAGTCTCTGGCAGACCTGTTCCATTCAGTTGCTGGCGCTGTCCGCAAAGGTGACGGGGAACTGAGGGTGAACTGAGGGAGACTGCCTATAGAACTGTGACCTGGGACACATAAGTCCCCCTCTGACAGGCGACTCGACCTCCACCCCAACACACCACGCTAAAGGGCCGGCCTCTGCCACTAGGCGGAGTAAACGGGTCATTTTTTTTTTAATTTTTATTTTTTTTTTTGTTTTTCTTTGTTTGTTTGTTTCTCTGTTAAATTTTTTGTATAACTGTGATCCGAGACGACATAACTAGCTCCTCCACCAGACGGCTCGACCCCTACCCACGCATCGCGCCAAAGGACCTGTCTCTGCCTCCAGGAGAAGCAAAGGAGTCGTTTTTTTGTGGGTTTTTTTTCTTTCCTTTTTTTTTCTTTTCTTTTTTCTTCTTTTTTTTTTCTTTTTCTGTTTTCTTCTTTTTCTTTTCTTTTTTTCTTTTTTTCTTTTGCTTTTCGTTTTCTTTTCTTTTTTCCTTTTTTCTTCTTTTTCCTCTTTCTTTTTTTCTCTATATACATATTTCTCTTAATTCTTACTCTTTATTGTTTTTTGTATATATATACTTACATATATATATATATACATTTTTATTCTTTCCTTCTCTTTCCCTTCTTCCTCCTTTTTACTCTCTGTGAGTGTGTATGTGTGTGGGTGTACATCTGAAACCCACAACCTCAGGAGCCCAACTGTTGAATCTCCACAGCGGGGCTATTTTGCACAGAAGAGACAGCACGCACCCCTAAGAGTGTCTAGTGACCAAGGAGGCCGCTCTTTAAGCTGAGACACGCAGTCACCTCCCCGCTGCCACTTGGTAGCTAGAGCTGCCGGCCAAACTGACTGACTCGACTAGAGGAAGGGCCCTGTAGATAGTGAAGGAGGCTGTTTTCCCAGCGGGGTCCTGTAGCCTCATTTTCGCTGTGACTTGGTAATCAGCGCCTCCTCCCAAAGAATTAGTTCCCCACCCTTGGCAGTGTGGAGGAACAAGGGAAGCTGTTCTTTGGAGTGTGACCCTGTAGGGGTGGTGGATGACCATTGACTATGATCTCACCACTGATATTGTGTACCAAAGGGACTGACTCCACATCCGCTGGGGTGGAATAGCAGGACAGGCTGCTTACTGGTCTGGGTCCCTCAGGGGCCTTAGGCAGGGCTTCCATAGCATCCGTGAAGTGTGTACTTCTTACCAGCTAGTCAACCCTGCCCTTGAAGAGGTGGAATAATAAGGGTCACCACCTCCTGAGCTGAGATGCCAGGTAGCCCAAGGAAGTGCCCTTACCCCAGTCTGAGGGGTTATCTGCCCCTCTGGCAGGTGAAAACCCACCCTCGGAGGAGGAAAGAAATGAGAGAAGATGTTTTTCAGGCCGGGCCTTGTGACACTCTCAGCCAACGCCCCTCCCACAGCCCTCCAGGAAAGAGCCCGCCCCTGAAGGTAGGGAGAAAGGAGAAAAAATGCTTTCCCCATAGGACTAGCCTGAATCTGTATGACCTTGGATCTAAGCAAAAGGGGACAGCGTGTTGACGCGATACAGCTGATCGGTTTTGAACACCTCACAAGAACATAACACAAAAGCTTGCACTTGGTGCCCAGGCTGTTGTCATCTTAGGGGCTAGTGGTATGGGAAGGAAAATCACGACCAGAGTCTTCATCAATTGCACCAACTGGCATACGCATTAGGAATTCCTCCACAAGAGTGACTAATAAGCCCTGAATAACATACTAGCAGCTCTCTCCTAGCTACAGATCAAGCAATTTCTTAAGTATACTGCCTCAGGCATGCTGATTCCTGCTGCTCTTCTCACCACACCTTAAGTGGTAACAAGACTCAAGTTGCCCTTGGGAGTGGCAAAAGATTTCCCAAAGACTCAGGCTTTTGTATGTCCCATTTGGGATTTTAGAGCTCAATTCAAAGGTTCTGGAATACCTTGACAACGGACTCCTCCACACAAAATTCAAGCAACAAAAGAGAGAGCAACCTCATAACTAAACCCAGCACCTTTCACCTCAACCAAGTAGTCGATAGCGGAGTCACACACACAAAAGTGACCCAACTCCTGGAAAGCTAAGGAAGGAAAAGAAACCCACTAATCTCTGTAAGCAGAAGGAGCAGACAACAGGCCAGTGATAACCCAAAAGGCCAAAACCCCACCAAGACAGCACAAGACCAGGGAACATCTCTTAAGCTCTGCCAAGGACCTTCCCTTTGGAGCCCCAAAATTAAGTCCATAAACCAGTAATAGCACATCCAGTCCTTGACAAAGTAGCCCGATCAGAAAGAATCAACGAAAGAACAAAGGAAACATGAAAGATCAGAGAGAAAAGTCACCTCCAAAAGAAAATATTCGATCTCCATCAACAGATACCAATGTACAGGATACAATTAAGCTGACAGAGGAAGAATTCCAATTATGGATTGTAAGGAAACTGAATGGAATAGAAGATAAAATAGAATCCCAACATAAAGAAACCACAAGAACAATCCAGAAAATGAATGAAAAATTTTCCAAAGAAATTGAAATACTGAGGAAACACCAAACAGAAATTTTATCAATGAAGGAGGAATTCAGGGAAATTCAAAATCCAATGGAAAGCC
>CAUYRB010073329.1:0-16884 GCA_963574695.1 Propithecus perrieri | reverse complement strand
CTCAGGAGTTCGAAACCAGCCTGAGCAAGAGCGAGACCCCCGTCTCTACTAAAAATAGAAAGAAATTAATTGGACAACTAAAAATATATAGAAAAAATTAGCCGGGCATGGTGGCGCATGCCTGTAGTCCCAGCTACTCGGAAGGCTGAGGCAGGAGGATCACTTGAGCCCAGGAGTTTGAGGTTGCTGTGAGCTAGGCTAACGCCACGACACTCTAGCCGGGGCAACACAGTGAGACTCTGTCTCAAAAAAAAAAAAAAATACTGAGACTTGAATCCCATTCCCAGGCGTTCTGATCTAATTGGTCTTGATTGTGACTTGCTCACTGGGGGTTTAAAAGCTCCCTGGGTGATGATAAGATGCAGACAAGGCTGAGAGGGAGAGTTTGTAGTTAATAAATAACTTCATGCAAAATACTTTCAGGTTAGCACTTTCTAAACCACCTGCCAGGAAGATTTTGAAAGCATCGGGGCCAAGTCTCACATGGTCCATACTTGCCAATGAGTCTGCTGGGAGGGTCTCAATCATGTCACAAAGCATTTCACCACTTTAGTGTTGTCTGTAAGTTTGAAATTTCTGTGATTTGAGATCAAGTAATGCACTTTCTTCTCTGGAACTCCATAGGATTCCTGGGCCCCAAATCTCACCCTAGGGGACCTTTGCTGGCCCTGTTGTTCTTTTGGTATGTCACAAAGGGAATAGACTTCACCTTATGGGCCAGGTGAAGTCCCCAACTAGGGGTAGAATCTTGCCTGAAGTTGAGGAACATCCCTCTTGTATTAATTTCCTGTGGCTGCTGTAACAAATTACTACAAACTTGGTGGCTTAGAAACCATAGAAATTTATTCTCTCACAGTTCTGGAGGCCAAGAGTCCAAAATCAGTGTTACTGGTCCAAAATCAAGATGTTGGGAGGGGTGAACGTCCTCTGGGTGCATCCCTTCCTCGCCCCTCCCAGCTTCTGGTGGCTGCCAGCATTCCTTGGCTTGTGGCCACATCACTCCAATCTCTGCCTTCATGGTCACATTGCCTTCTCCTCTTCTGTCTGTGTCAAATTTTCCTTTATCTTCCTCTTATGGTGACAATTGTAATTTCATTGAGGGTCCACCCAGATAATCTAAGATAATCTCCCCACCTCAAGACCCTTGATTCAATCACCTCTGCAAAGCTCCTGGCTCCATATAAGATAATATCCATAGGTTCTAGGGATTAGGATGTGGATATCTTTCAGAGGGCCATATTTCAGCCTATCACAGTTCCTAAAGGCAAGAATGGGGGTCATGATGAGGGGTGAGCCAGTGCTGTCAGAGGATCACGTCCCCAAGAGGTTGGTAAAGCCTGGGTGAGGAGGTAGGGTGCAAAGCAAAATGGAGAGCCAAGGGCCAGGAAGGTCAGGGTGAAGACCAGCACATTTGGTCTGGACAAATCTGCAGGCAGTTGGGAATGGAGATATGTAGGAGTTGGGGGAGGAGGCAATGCCCATGGTTGGATTGGTGCCTGTTTCTGGTACATGCTTCCATGGGCCTCAGAGGAGGACCCTAAGGAGAATCAGCTTCTCAGGAGCAGGCTTGTTAAGTCTGTGTGATGTATACAGAGATGGCCGTGAAGGAACCACTTCCACCCTGAGTAGATGGAAAGGTGCACCCCACACTTCCATCTTGCCTTTGACCATTCATGCCACTGACAGACCTGCTCAAGGGCTCCTTTCTGCTCCCTCACTGTTCCCACTGCCTATTCCTTATATTGCTCCCCCCACGGCCCCTGTCCCCAAGTGTGCCCGTGTCTCTAACTCACCTTCTCCAAGGTCAATCCATTGCAGTGAGAGAGGCAAGACTTTGGGAGCAAAAATTCAGGGCTTCCTTAGACCACCAACTCTGTAGATTTTACCAGAAAGGTTCTGTCTTTATAGCAAAGAAGATGGGAGCAGGATCAAACATTCTGTGGAAATATTTTACATTTCTTGACTTTATAGTGCTTCCAGCGACCATGATAGTGCACTGGGGAATTGCTGGTCAAAATGATTTTTTCTTTAATTTTGGCTCTCTTACAGCTGTGAATGTATGTTTTAAAAAGCCAAACATTAATGTCACATTTAATCCATTTTCATTTCCAAACCAACAGAAGGACAAGATAGCACCTATTCCTTCGCTAAACCACAAAACTCATGGTAACATCCAAGACGAAAACCTAAGAATGCAGAGAGCTACTTTTACACATTCTTGGCTCTAGCCTTATTTCTGGATAAAATTAAGAAGAGTTATTTCAGAATGCCCCCATCTTAATGCATTGGGTGGGGCTTTGTAAGAGATTAAACCAAGGCCTCTCTCTTATTTTGAAAACTTGGAGTTACAGACGCCACTTGCCATACATGCGCCTGGCGGCTCACGCAAATATTTCCCCAGCCACCCTATGTGCCCGGGCAGAACAGGAGGAAAAGGAATGCCTACTGCGGGAAGGAAAAGTGTGTTCCACATTCAGAAGCTGCCTTTGCAATTTAGAAGCCTGGGCCTACAGGGCTGCTCTCTGCGGTCAGATTTCCCTCAGGGACAATACAGAGGCCATCTGGAAAGTCAGTGTTTGACCCTGCACTCACTGAGGCAAGTGGGGCCAGGTCTGTGGTGGAAAGATTCAGAGAATGTGAAAGCCAGAATGAACAGCACAGAATACCTACCTAGCTCCGATTAGCAAACGAGTGGCCCTCAGGCGGAATCATCATGCAAATGTTTTGTTTGCACCAAATAGATTTTTTTTTTTAACTTTGAATTAGTTGCCAATATTTAAAATCCATATTTTTGGTTTCCAGTGAAAAGTCAGGATCCGGCTACCGCAGGCCCTTGTTACTCTGTGACAATGAGCTGGAGTGAGTACTCACTGCTCCCCTGAGATGGGCTACACATTCTCGGATTCACGGCCGCCGTTCCCTGGCCACCTTCATGCATTTCCGTTGCCTGCTGGGCCCCAGTGGGCATTTGAGTTTGCAACCACTGCCATAGTTCAAACTCCTCACCTAACACACACGGGAGCCCAGACTCGCATGGTGCGGGCCTCACGGCTGTGCTGAGTCCCTGGAGCAGTGTGGTAGGGTGGAGAGAGTGTGAACTTGGAGGTGGAAGACTGCTGTCTAAACCTGGCTCCCCCACTGAGCTCATCGTGTGGCTTTGACCCCATGAATTCCCTCCCATGTGACATGGGCACAAGCAGAGCACGGATTAAATGAGATGAGGTATGTGGCTGCAGGTGATACAGGCACAGATCGGGTGCTCAGTAACTCTAACTGCCTTCATCGCTCCCTCTCTCCACCGTGCCCTGCTGCCTTCCCAGATATCTCTGTAAAGGACGAAGGTGATGTGGAATCAGTGAGGTTGCCCTAAACGGCCACTAGGGCTCTTTTTTTTTTTTTTTTACAGGTTTATTGAGATATATTTCACGTACTGTAAACTTCACCCACTTAAACTGTAGAGTTTAGCACTTTTTTAAAAAGGCATTCACCATTTATGTATTTATTTGGTCAAGAAAAAAGGTGTTAAGTGTTTACTCTGTGTCAGGCACTGTGCTATTTTCTGGGTATACACTGATGAATTAAACAGATGCAGTCCTGCCCACAAGGGGCTTCCTATCAAGTCCAGTAGTTTTTAGTATGCTCAAAAAGTTGTGCAATCATCATCACTATCTAATTTTATGAAAATTTCAACACCCTCCAAAAGAAACCGGTACCAGTTGGTTGTCTCTCTCTGTTCTCAACCCCATGCCCCAGCCCCAGGCAAGCACTAATTTCCTTTCAGTCTCCATGGATTTCTCTATTCTGAACTTGCATATGAATGGAATCATATAGTGTGTGGTGACAGGCATCTTTCTCTTAGCACAGTGTTTTCAAGATTCACACAAGCTGTAGCATGTATCAGTACTTCATTCATTTTTATGGCTGAATAATCTTCTATCATACAGATATACCATATTTTTGTTAATCCATTCATAGATTGACAGACACTTGATTATTTCCACCTTTTGGCTCTTATGCATAATGCTGCAATGGAAATTCATGCACGAGTTTTCCCCCTTTTTTAGGTATTCACTTTGTTTAATTAAACAGCTTTACAGAGATATAATTCACATATCATACAATTCACTCATTTAAAGTATACAATTCAAAGGTTTGAGGTATATTACTTTATTAATTTTTTAAAAATTGTACTAAAATACATGTAACTTAAAACTTGCCATTTGACCACTTTTAAGTGCAAAATTTAGTGTCATTAATTACACAATGTTGTGCAACCGTTACCGTTATTTATTTCCCGAACTATTTCATCATCCCAAGCATAAACTCTGTAACCATTTAGAAATAACTCCCTGGTCTCCCCTCCCCCCAGCCCCGGATAACTTCTAATCTACTTTCTGTCTCTATGAATTTGTTTATTCTAGATATTTCATACAAGTGTAATCATACAATGTCTGTCCTCTTGTCTGGCTTTTTTCACTCAGGATATTATCTTTTTTTTTTTTTTACCATTGAGCTTTTTTCCTTTCATTAATATTTTTGGTTGACATGTAATAATTTTACATATTTATGGGATACAGAGTGATGTTTTGTTACATGTATACAATATGTAATGATCAAATCGGGGTAATTAGCATATCCATCATCTCAAACATTTATCATTTCTTTGTGTTGTGAACATTCAAAATCTCTTTCACTTAACATAATGTTTTTAATGTTCATCACTATTGTAGCATGTATGCAAACTTCTTCCTTTTCATGGCTGAATAATATTCCTCCACATGGATATATGACATTTTGTTTATCTATTCATATGTTGGTGGACACTTGAGTTGCTTCCACCTTTTGGCTATCATGAATAATGCTACAATGAACATTGGCAGACAAGTATCTTTTCGAGTCCCTGCTTTCAATTCTTTTGGGTATATACCTAGGAGTTGAATTGCTGGATCATATGCTATCACTATGTTTAACATTTTGAGGAACTGCACGACTATTTTCCAAAGTAGCTGCACAATTTTACATTCCCACCAGCAATGCAGGAGTTTCAATTTCTTCATACCTTCATCATCACTTATTTTCCAATATTTTTATTACAGCCATTTCAGTGAATATGGTATCTCATTGTGATTTTGATTTGCATTTCCCTAATGGCTGATGGTGGTTTTAACATGCTTATTGGCCATTCATAAATATTCTTTGGGGAAATGTCTATTCGGATCCTTAGCCCATTTTTTAGTTGGGTTATTTGTCTTTTTATTATTGAGTTGTAACAATGTTTTATATATTCCAGATATAAGTTTTTTATCAAATGTGTGGTTTGAAATGTATTTTCCCATTCTGTGAATTGTCTTTTTATTTTCTTGACGATATCCTTTGAAACACAGACTCTAATTTTTATGATGTCAAATTTATCTATTTTTTCTTTTGTTGCTTGTGCTTTTGGTATTATATCTAAGTAACCATTGCCAAATCCAATGTCATATAAATTTACCCTTATGTTTTCTTCTAAGAATTTTATGGTTTTACCTCTCACAAAATGGTCTTTGGTCCATTTTAAGTTAATTTTATGTATGGTGTGAGGTAGGGGTCCAGCTTCCATATTTTGCATATGAGTATCCAGTTGTCTCAGCACCATTTGTTAAAGGGACTATTCTTTCCCCATTAAATAGTCTTGACTCCCTTGTCAAAAATCAACTGACTATAGATGTACAGGTTCATTTCTGGACTCAGTCGGTTCCATTGATCTATATGTCAACCCAGTGCCAGTTCTACACTATCTTGATCTTGATTACTGTTGCTTTGTAGTTAAGTTTTCAAATGGGGAAGTGGATTTCTCTGATTTTGTTCTTTTTCAACACTGTTTGAGCTATTGTGTGTCCTTTTGCATTACTATATGAATTTTAGGATCCTTGTCAATTTCTGTCCCCCAAAAAGAAAAAAAAAAACTTAGCCGGGATTTTGATAGGAATTGTGTTGAATCTGCAGATCAATTTGGAGAGTATTAACATGTTTAATCCCTTAGGGTTTTTCAAAAGCAACAGGGCCTGCTAACTTTCTCATTAGTGCCAGGCATCTAGGGTGGCTGGTGCTCTAATAGCCAGAGAAGCCAATTATTTCTCCATTACTGGAATTTCATATTAGTCCTGGACTGCACTGTCCATGACAGAAGCCACTGGCCACATATGGCTACTGAACACTTGAAATGTGTCCAAATTGAGATATGTTATACGCTGAAAGATACACCTGATTTTAAAGATTTAGTACAGAAACATAAACAGAAAATATCTCATTAATAATATTAATTACATGTTCAAATGATATTTAAATAAAATATGTTATTAAAATTATCTTCACCTGCATATTTTTATTTTTACTTTTTAAAGGTGGCTTCTAAAACATTCAAAATATCTATGTGGTTTGTATTATATTTCTATTGGTCTAGGGATTCTTAACATGGAGTTAATCCATAAGGGACCTGGTAGAGATTTAAGATGTCCTGGAATGCCCTGGACATTTGGCAAAATCTTGTGTGCATGTGTATAAGTTATCTATTACCGTGTAACAAATTACCCCCAAATGTAGGAGCTTACAAATATATTTATTATCACATGGTTCTGTGGGTCAGGAATCCAGGTGCAGCTCAGCTGGTGCCCCAAGCTTAGCGTCTCTCACTGGTTGTCATCAAGTGTTGGCCAGTGCATTTATCCCAAGGCTTGTCTGAAGGTGGATCTGCTTCTACATTCACTTATGTGGCTCTTGGCAAGTCTCAGTTCCTTGCTACCTAACAGACAGAAATAGCAGTTTTTTGTCATGTGGACTTGTCCACAGTGCAGCACACAACATGGCAGCTGACTTCCCTCACAATGAGTGAGAGAGAGAGCAAGAGAGAGTGAGCAAGATGAAAGCCACAGTCTGTTTATTTTTTTGAATTATGTGAAAATATAGATAAGGAAGCCAGAGTCTTTTTGTAAGCTAAGCTCATCATTTTTTCTTCACCCTACTCATTGGAAACAAGTCACTAGGTCCAGTCTACATTCAAGGGGAAGAAATTACACAAGGGTGTGAATACCAAGGAATCATCGCAAGCCTTCACAGAGGCTGCCAACCACAGTGTAGATTTGCATTTGTTTCCTAGAGACAGCTAAACTTTCTTCTGATTCTCAAAGAAGTCTCTGACCACTTCTCAACCAAAAAAAAAAGTAATTTAAGAACTTGTTTGGGGGGAATTAAACTGGAGGTTTTGACTAAGGAAGAGATTTTCTTGCAAAATTTCAGTGCTAAATACAAAATCTAATCACTTGGTGTCAGCAAAAAATGTGAGGAAAGAGATCTATATAAAATAAAAACTCAATGTGTACTTAAGTGAAATGATCACAAGGTTTCACAGGCAGGGTTCCATATACTTGAGGAGCCACCAGGGCCTCTGGAGAAGGTGTAGTTGAGCCCACATTAGGCCAAGTCCTTATGACCCCATCACTTAGCATTCCTGGAGTTATAGTTCAAATCTAATTAGCTCCTATTGTAGGGAGGGCATTAGTTTCCTCTCGTTTATACTTCCTTGTCTTTGTCAACCTTCGTCCTCGGTTCTAAGAACTAAGTGTGCGAACCTCCTCTAGAGCTGAGACTTCCAGAGAGAGGCCTCAGCCAGGCCTCAGTGACTGGGGTAGATAAAAGGGAATGCCCAGCCTCCTTATGTTGCCAGCAAGTAAAAGTGAAAGGAATAATATACTGGGCCAGATATGTTCTTTTTAATAATTTTTTTTTTAATTTCAGCACATTATGGGGGTACAAATGTCTAGGTTGCATATATTGCCTTTGCCCCACCCGAGTCAGAGCTTCAAGAGTGTCCATCCCCAAAGATATGTTGTAATTCTTGAAAAATGGTTTCTGGAATCAGTGGTTGGATTCTGCCTCCCTAATACAAAGGGCTGAGCAGACAGGAGAGAGGCAGGTCTCCAGATAAGTGCACTGGTAAGTTCCCAGGGGGACAGGTGGGAAGACTGTGTGTGAGTTACTGCAGAAGAAAAAGACCACGCCCTTTGAGCAAATGTGTTTCTTCTTCTCCATGGCCCTTGAAGTGAATCTCTATGTTTCTCTAAGGAAATTTGTGTCTTGTAGGAAATGCCTCTTCTAACAGGCTTGCCATCAACTGCTCTAGCACTTGGAATCCAGGAACTTTGAAGATTCTACAAGGTATTTATTGGTCTGATTCTTGTCACAAGCATTGGAGCTTACTCACAGGAGAAGTTAGTGATAAGAACCCAGGGACCCTGAGGTGGAGAAAGTGCTAGATTCTGGCCTGGGAGATTCTACCTTGTTTCTTTCCTTCTATTTTTTTTTTTTTTTTTTGAGACAGAGTCTCGCTCTGTTGCCTGGGCTAAAGTGCCGTGGCGTCAGCCTAGCTCACAGCAACCTCAAACTCCTGGGCTCAAGTAATACTTCCTGACTCAGCTTCCCATGTAGTTGGGACTACAGGCACGTGCCACCACACCCAGCTGATTTTTCTATTTTGAGTAGAGACAGGGTCTTGCTCTTTCTCAGGCTGGTCTCGAACTCCTGAGCTCAAGTGATCCTCCCACCTTGGCCTCTCAAAGTGCTAGGATTACAGGCATGAGCCACCATGCCTAGCCTCTGTCTTGTTTCTGATCCCACTCCTGAGCTGGAAACCAACAGAGCCCTGGACTGGAAGACAGGAGGCTCCAAACTCTAGACCCATCCAAATGTCCCTCATTTTCCTTGAGGCCTTACTTTTCCCCATCTGTTGGCTGAGGGGGCTGGGCTAGCTGACCTCAAGGGCCTGCTGGCTCTGCCCCTGGATACTTTCTGTCTCTTCCCAGGTGCAGCATGCAGAGTAGGATGCATGGAGAATGATGAAAGCCACGCTCTAGGCCTTGTGCCGGCTGCAGGGGCGAGCTCTGCCAGTGCCCTTGTTTGAGCGGCATACACTCAACTACTACCAGGCCCTACCCAGTGTCCTGCTGGCTCCCAGCACTGGGACTGGACTTCAGGCATCTTCCCATCCTGCCCCTGGTAACCCCAAATCCTACATGTCCACTATCCAAAGCAGCCACCCTGATTAACGACAGAAAAACTGTGGGGGGCTCAGGCAGGAAACCGACACTCCCTGAGAGCTCAAACAGGGCCATCAAATTCATTTCCTCTTGAAAATCAGCACCTACAAGTGAGTATGCCCTTAATCGTCTCACTGATCCTTTTTTTCCACTCTCTCTCCCAAATCTCAGTTGTTATAAGAATGTTGAGTGGGTTTGGAATTATTACAAATAAAAAATGCCAGAAGATTTTTGGATAAGAAACACTAAGCTCTGCAGCTTCCGGAGAACTCTTAGAGAGGAAGAATGTGGAAGGCACTTGAAACCAGTCCTGGCTGGCTGCCTGCTCCGAAGCCTATAGTTTCATCTGGACTCACAGGAACATTATGGATAGCACCTCTGAGCAGCTCAGCAGCTGAGGAAGTTGGGTTCAGCTGCTCTGACATGCCTTTCAGAACTTAAGGCCAAAAGCAAAATGGGACCCTCAGAAGACCTTTGAGTGGAGCCACGTGTGCTTGCTGGCTTCCATCTCACCTGGGAATATGGACTTCTGCAAGGGCCTGGGCCAGATCGTGTGAGAAGGCCTGTGACTAACTCTGCTTCAGAACACACAGCAGGCTGAAAGGTATGTTCTCAAGCAACAGGAGCAAGGCCTGTGGCTTGCAGACTAGGTGGGGGAGCCGCGGATCAACACAGCCAAGCCCAAACGTGAGGAAAAAGGAATCGCTGCAAAGCTTCTCTATGTAAGCAGCAGGCTCTTACTGGGATGGGCTGTTGGACATGGGTACGTGAGCAGGCAGGCTTCCTGCCTCGCTGCTGGACAAGTCACTCTTTAACTGAAGCTCTCTGTAGGATTAATTGGGTGGATGGGCGTGGCGAGCTCTTGGAGAACATGAGGACCTTTTCCCTTGGGTCTGCGGCCGGCTCACAGCACGGGCTTCAGCTGTTCCAGTTAACTCTTGGGAGGCCTAAGCCTCCCTCACGATATGGCTATATATAACCTGATCTCCTGTGAGACACTCTGCATTCTGCTCCCAGTGTCCTGATGGGCTCCACTGGATTCCTAAATCGTTGATGGCTTTGCAATGAGCACAACCTAGATTATGACTAACAGTTGACTAGTGGCCTTGATTGGATTAGAATATCTCCCAGGGTGATCTGAAATGGATGGCCATCCCAGCAGGCCTTACGTCCTGTGCTAGCTAAGGGATGAAGCGAAAGTGCCCAGTAGGAAGGAAGTTGGAAGACAGCTGAGATAGAGTCTTGAGGCCCTGAATACAAAAGACAGGGTGGCTGGATTCCCACCGCATTGTTGGGTAGAGTCAGAGCACTGGTGAGGCTTTAAAAAGGCCCTATCAGGAGACATAAATCAAGAGATGAGGCAAGACAGATTAACAACAGATTTCTGCAGCGGGCATGTGGGCTCTTGGCCCTGGCCATTGTGAATTTTCAATAACGTTTCCTTCAAAAGGAACATTGGTTCTTAGCATCACGTGAATCCAGAATGTTCGATTCTTAGTATCCATCTCTGTCTCTTCCTTCTGAAGCTGACCTGTCATCTTCAAATGTGAAATTCTTAGAAGAGGGTGGGGAGGGGGGAGGTTTGGAAGCCTTAAGCCTTTTCCTGTGAAGTCAGAGAGATTCTTTGATATAAGGACCACTGCCCATTTGAGGCTGAGGAGAATGCTAATCCCAACAGGTAGGCTTCTGAGCAAGCCAGGCAGTGCTGGGCAATTACAAAGGCCCCAGAATGCTGACTGTCCCGTCCCCTGCCCCGCCACTGTCCTGGGGCAAGCCATAGTGCCCTGCATGCCTCACTCTCCTCACATCTAAAATTCGGTACTTGTTTTCTCAGAAAAACCCCTAAAGAATGTATGAAGCCATTCAGAACACTATCCTAGCTCTTCCCTCATGTGAGCCTCAGAGCAAGCCTGGGAATAGGCAGGACAGAACTTAATGTAACCTTAGTGACACTGTGGCTGACCCCATGATAGTGAGAGGATGTTGACAAAAACTCCAGTTTTCTAGAGTTTTCTCAAAATTTATGTGGGGGAGCCATGCTGGGAAGCCATAGATTTCACATCATCAGGTGCCATAGGACTAAATGAGTGTCTGAAATCACAAGAAATGAGACCATCACCCTCGAAATAACCATTTGATGGAAGAGAAAATACCAAAGTTTATCAGCAACTTAAGTACTAAGGAGATGGAAAGCTGCCCCTGAAAAAGAGAGTTTGTGGCAACCAATTTGTGACAGATTCTGATTTGTTGTGAGCCCAAAACTGTATTTTAAATATTCATATTATAAAGACAACCTTTAACTAGAGGCTTCTGGACTGAAAAAATGGTAGTGCAGTAAACTCTTTATAATCCAACAGATGTTGCAAAATAAATATTCTGTTTTCTTTTTGTGCATGTACATACAGAGAATTAAAGTATAATAAAATACACTGAACAAAAACATACTGGGAAAACATTTAATGTTTCTTTGCTGATTTAAGATTTTGAGTGCTCTAAATAGGAAGTGAAGGAGGAAATTTATTCAGAAGTTTAGACGGTCTGTGGCTACTTGAAAACAGCTCAATTTTTGCTATTGAGCAACATTTTTGCCCTGTTGGGGGTTTTCAACTGTAGCCGTAAACAAGTTCTTGAGCACTCTGAGGGAGTAAGACTTTCTCGTGGTAAGATGGCAGAAAACAATGTATTATTCTAAGTTAAGCGAGCCCTACGTTACCAATGAATGCTCCATCGGTAGCAGCTCAGACTTGAGGACTATGATCGAATTTCACATTTGGCCGGCACTTGGTGGCCTCGTTGCTGTATAGATGTGGAGGTCTGTGGTACTGGTTGTCTGAGAGAAAGGGAGTAGTTTCCATCCCATGTGCCAGCGCTTTGGCCACTCAAATTGACGTTGGTTCCATAGACATCTTCTGTGGCGTGACCGTGCACGAAAGGTGGAGCCGAGAGCTGTGGGCGATGCCAGGCCGAACGGTCTCAGGGGCTGCAGGTCTGAGGTGCACGTTCTTATGTGGAATTCCCAGTCCTCCAGAAGCTTCTCATTTCACAGGTATGGATGGAATTGGGGAGGCTCTGGGGGCAGGACACACATCTTTTCAGATTTTCCAGAAGGGTAAAACATTGCTACTAGTAACAGTGTGTGGTAATAGTAAAAGCAAATGTAATCAGCCATGTAAATTGTGCAACAGAAGTCATGCTTCTATTTATTCTGTGATAGAACAAAAACCCAAAACAATTTGCATCAAGGTGGCAAAGAAAGCCCAGCACAATTAAATCCAAGTAATCTGTGCCCTACCCTCCCTCCATGTTTTGTTTTTTTGTTTTTTTTTTTTTTTTTGAGACAGAGTCTCACTCTCTTGCCTGGGCTAGAGTATCGTGGCATCGGCCTAGCTCATAGCAACCTCCTGGGCTCAAGTGATGCTACCGCCTCAGCCTCCCGGGTAGCTGGAACTACAGGCATGCGCCACCATGCCCGGCTAATTTTTTCTATTTTTAGTTGTCTGGCTAATTTCTTTGTATTTTTAGTAGAGACGGGGTCTCGCTCTTGCTCAGGCTGGTCTCGAACTCCTGAGCTCAAGCACTCCACCCGCCACGGCCTCCCAGAGTGCTAGGATTACAGGCGTGAGCCACCGCGCCCGGCCCCTCCGTGTTTTTTTGTCTTGCTACTATCTATACATTTGCTTGTTCAGGGTCAAGTAAAATCTACAGGTTTTCAATTGTGGAAACCTGTACATAAGCAGTGTCTAGGATCCACGTGAAAAGATCTTTTTTCTTTTCCAAAGAGACAGCATTTAGTGCCCTGGCTAAGACAGAAATGTGGGCAACAAACTCATCCCAAGTAACAAACAAAGCTTACTATGGGACTGGAAGTATTTTCAGAGGCAGAATGCTTCCTGCCTCCTCCATTAGTGAATTCAAGCCTGTGCTGTGGTCATTTTCAGGAATATTTTGGCTTGGGGGCCGGGTGAGGGGGCGCAGTCTCCCCGTCGCCCTTGAACGAACAGTGCAAAGGGGTTACCTAATTCCTCTGTGGGAGTTTTATCTGCCTCCTGGATGGTTCAGTGTAGCTCCATGTCTAGACTGATTACAAAAGCACCAACAAAACAAAATAAATACCTAACATCTTACAGAAAAGGCACGAAACCAAACAGTAAGGGTGAGGAGAACAATGCCTCTGTTGTGACAGGGAGTCTTCAGGAGGGTGATGGAATTCCTGCACCCCAGGTTCTAATTTGTAAGGGCAACATTAAATGTCTCAAAGCAGGCCCTGGCTTGAATGCATTAATTTGGAAAGGCAATGTGTTTTGTTAGATAAGGGATTTTTTTTTAAACTGCCACTAGGATCAAAATGAAGATCAGTTTAACTAACTCTGTATGCCCAGATTTCAGAAAACAGCCTTTACTTTTATTCACCAATGTAACCATTTGTTAATTCTGCTGTTTCCAAGTGACAAGGTGTGCATAACACCATTAAAAGGCTCTAATTGAGTCAGTCTTGATTTTGCACTCACCGTGCTGTGTGACCTTAAACAAGTCTCTTAACCTCTCTGAGCCTCAGTTTCTACATCTGTACACTGAAGGGGTTGGAGTTGATAATCTGTCTTTGTGAGACTCCAACAAAGCAAAATAAATGTAACTATTCAATTGCCTTATGATGCTGAAAACTGGGGATTTTTACCCAAAAAGAAAGCTGTAATGTCATGTGCAAAGTAGCTCTTAAAGATGTTGTTCCAAACTGAAGCTGTAGTTGAGTGATGGGTTACTCTAAACTCTAAGTCAAATCACCTCCAAAATTCTAAAGTCAATGTATAACTAAGTGGCAAGTATGTCACATAATTGAAGGTACATTTGTTTAGCCAATAGTTTCAAGTGGCCTGAGGTGGAACACTCTGAGTGCTCATTTATTTGTTCATTCCCTCATTTATTAAACACATACTATGTACCAGGCCCTGGAGACAAACAGTATCTTCTAGAATCCTATGCCGCCTTCTCTCCCTGTCCCCCATTTCACTCTCTCTCTTTCTTGTTTGAATTTTTTTTTTTTTTTTGAGACAGGTTATCACTCTGTTGCCCAGGCTGGAGTGCAGCGGCATCATCATAGCTCACAGTAACCTCAAACTCCTGGGCTCAAGCGATCCTCCTGCCTCAGTCTCCCAAGTAGCTGGGACTACAGGTGCACACCACCACGCCCAGCTAATTTTTTCTATTTTTAGTAGAGACAGTGTCTCGCTTTTGCTCAGGCTGGTCTCAAACTCCTGACCTCAAGCAATCTTCCCACGTCCCAGAGTGCTGGGATTACACGTGTGAGCCACCACACCTGGCCTCTTTGATTTTTTTTTTTTTGCTTGTGACCTCAAGTGCAAAGAATTGAGTTAAAGCTACCGCTCAGTTCATGGTATGTCATCAGAGTTGGTCCAGACAAGGCTCCTCTACTGCTTTGTTTAATATATTCATGTATTCCCTTTAATCCCCACAGCCCACTCCCAGTACCCTCCCCGCAGAGACACCCATTCTAATGCTGTCCACGTATATCTTTCAGTGTGTCTGTATTTTTGTAAAATATTTGTTGTCTTCTGTGTGTATATCTTCATTCATTCAAATGGTGAGATACTACACAGCCCATGGGGTTTCTTGCCTTTTTTTTACCCATGCTATGGTTTTAAGATCTATCTATGCTGCTAGGTGTACAGATGATTCGTTGCTTCTAAATGCTTCGTAGTACCCGATGGTGTGCACCCTCCACGCTACACCTCTCTCCTCGCCCGTGGAGGCACCTGCCGTCCTGCAGTGCCCCGTTATGGCTAACGTTGCAACCATGGTCCACTATGGGCCTGTGTCACACCTTCAGACTACGACGCTCTTCCCCCCTTGTAACCTGGATGATTTTTACACTTTCTTCAAGTCTTGTTCTACACTTTCTTTATTCCCTGCACAATTTCTGTTTTTTTCTTCTACACTTTCTTCAAGGGTCATATCCCTGACTCATAAACCGTAATACGTGGCCCATCCTATTCTTGCATGAATCGCATGTGTACCCCTATTATAATGTTTATATTGTATTGTAATTTCTAATTTGTCTGACTCCCCAATAGAGGTGAAACCCCATGAGGGCAGGGACTGTGTCTGTCATATATTGTATCTCCAGTACATGACACAGGGTCTGGCACAAAGCATTGCTCAAAAATACTTTTAGAATAAATGCAGGATTTACCAAACACTTACCAAGCACTGATTGCATGCCAGCCCTGTGCTCCATATTTAATGTGAATCTTTTGAAGTCAATACATTAATTTCTAAATATGTAAAAGTGAATAAAAAGCAATGAGCTTATTTTGTTGGTCCCTTGGCAAACCTAGCAGACCTTCTACATCCAAACTAGTACTGTGTCCATCCAAGAGGCTGCCTTAGAAGGGAATCACTGCACCAGGGACAGTGCCCTCAAATTTTCTGGAACGTTTCTTGGGAAAATAGAGAAACCTCCATAGCCCATAGCACATTCTTTGGAATCTTCCCGGGGTACGGCGGGGAGGGGCTTTGTTTCTTGAAGGCAGATTTGATTTTTGAGGAGAGATAAAAGCTACTTGGCAGCAAATCTAGTGAATGAGGTGGGTGATCAAGCTGAATAATGTTATTTTTGGTTCCAAACAAGGTGTGACTGTAAAGAAATGAGGCTGATTTTCTTGTATGGCACATAAACTGGCTCAACAGCAACTCCAAAAGAGAACTTCCAAAAATGCTGTGGCCTTGGCAAGAAAAAAAAATTTCTCCACCCCGGTACAGACACACACACACACACACACACACACACACACATACACACACACACACACAGACACACATGCACAGAGTGTATGGTGTCTGGCTCAGCACATACACAAGTAAAATTAAAAACCCTTGGAATTTAGTTTTTAAAAATCAATTGCACAAGTCTGGGATGGAAGAGACCTGGCTTGCCAGCCGTTCTTGCAAAAATCTCTCTGGGCTTCAGTTGGCCAGAAGCTCGTCATGTATTAAGAGTGTGATGTGGCTGCTCAGTGAGCGTCTGCAGCCTAGGACTGCTCTGGTGGAGGTCATGGGCCTTTGTGGGAACATAACAACCCATCGTCCACTCTTCTCCGGCTCCATCTGCACCCTGGGCTCAGCCATGGGCCTGCCAGCGCAAGAGGACCACTGATCCACGGGAGCAAGGTACAGGGCTGAAGGAGCTTATGACTATTATCAGAGGTGTTTGGAAAAGCAAAAAACCCAAAGGAGGCAAGAGTCATTGATTACAAATTATTGTTGAACATCTAAGTGCACATATAAGAATACCATGTATTGGATGTTGGGCAAGGGGAGGGGGGGAGGAGGGGACGGGCATATGCACAAACAATGAGTGCGATGCGCACCTCCGGGGGAATGGACACACTTGAAGCTCGGACTTGGGGGGGAGGGAGGGAAAGGGCATCATACGTAACCTAATCATTTGTACCCCCATAATATGCTGAAATAAAAAAAAAGAAAAGGTGCTCAACATCCTTAAAAATAAAATAAAATAAAATAAAATAAAATACTTCAATAACTAACCTCTTCCAAGCCGCCATGATGCACTTTGGCAGAGAGATGCTGTAGACATAACCCAGAGCAGTGTCAAAAATAGATACAAACAAGCCGTGCTCAATTCTGGGCTCTTCCCTGCTCTTTTCCTTTACTGGTTCTGTTCAACACCCTGCCCTCTGGAATCCTAACGTGATCTGTTAAATTATGGTGCAATGAAAACCCTGTCACTCTCCATCAGTTTTTAACTTCAGGAAGCCTTATAATTCTTGCCTAACCC
>CAUYRB010073328.1:0-39094 GCA_963574695.1 Propithecus perrieri | reverse complement strand
CAAAGGCCTACCCATTCCCCTAGTTTCTTGTTGTCATCAACCTTAATTAGGTTGATTTGGGGTTCAGCACAAAGGGCCTCCACCAACTGGACAAACACGGGCTCTTCACAGTTGGATGCAAGCACACACAGATGGGCTTGGCGCCTAAGGCTTTGGCAGCTTCGCGAATTCCACATGCAAGGCCATGGTGGATGAGGGCAGTCTTCAGCACCTCTTGTAAAGTAGTATTAATGTCCATTACACCTTCAGCAGCAATGCCTTTCTCGGCCATGGTGGTGGGTTAGGGGTGAAGCCCAATCTTGAACACACCCAAGTCTCCACCTCCACATGAATCGGGGGCAGCAGGGAAAGAGTTTCAGATCTTATTTATTCTATGAAAGTTTTCTTGAATTCGTGTTTAAATATTTATTATGTTCTCTTGTTTTGTTTTTCTTTTCTGGAAACTTCTATTATATGTATGCTGGATCAACTTTGTCTGTATTTTACATATGTAATTACCTTTTGAATCCTTTTCCTCTCTTCATTTCTTTTTGATTTTAAAAATTTTCTTGCTTTCCACTTTCTAAGTCATTACCTCTTATATTTACTTGCCTATGTTCCTTATGCTTTAGTCTTCATTTTTGGAATATTTTTCTTTTATTTCTAATTTTCTCTTGAGTCTGATCATCTTGTTTCTGAGTTTTTCCAATTGAAACTTATATTGTTCTTTCATTTATTATATCTTTATAAAATGAATTTTAGCTAGTTTTAAAATATTAGGTGAGAGTTCACATCTGTTTTATAGATATCTTTCTGGCATGACTTCATTGTCTGCAGTGGCATTATTCTACTTCTTATTTTCTTTGTTCTTACAATAATTTTGTATGGATTTTGACCTTAATTCTATGCTTTGCTCATTTTTATGTAAATTAAGTTTCTTAAACTTTCAGAATGGAGGCTTGATTTAGAATAATAGTGAAATTTTATATTTTTAGAACATCTTCTTCTTCCCTCAAAATTTTTTTCTGAGGTAAGATGTTCAAAACATGGCAGCTTACCAGAGATTTCCTGGTCTGTTCACCTCCCAAATTTTATTTGGGACATTTTTTCCTTTGTTTCTATTGTCTCTGTACTGCTTAGTTTGAATTCTATTTCAAGAAGCTCCTCCTCAGTGTACGGTTCTGTCCTGGAGGAGAGCTTTGACTACTTGGTTCTGTAGAGGGATATTAGGGCCCAGATTGCTCCTTCTGGTCTTACTGTGGACCACTTGAACTTACAACTGGAGTATGACATTCTCTCCTAGTTTCAGCTGCTGTTGCTTCTTCTTTTTTTTTTTTTTAAAGAGATGGGGTCTTGCTATGTTGTCCAGGCTGGTCTAGAACTCCTGGGCTCAAGTGGTCCTCCTGCCTCAGCCTCCTAAGTGGCTCAGACTATAGGCATGCAGCTAGCTTCAGCTTCTGTAGTCTACCTGGCTAAGATTTCAAACAACCTGTTATTATTTTGGACTTATGAGGTATATCCAGTTGCCCCATCATGCTTTATTGCCTCCCCTGGCATAAATGCTGATACCATATAGATCAGTGGTTTGTTCCCACTTTATTCATATTTTAGTGTTTGTGGGGGTACTTCATGACTGACCTGGTTTTGTTACAAGTGTTATGTACATTGGCTTTTGATTTTACCATCTTCAGCTTCTTTATGTGTTTTAATGGGGGATTTGAGGAACTTTAAAAACTACACTGATATTGTTATCTTCCCAGAATCGCCCCCAAACTGAAGTTTTCAGCAGTACATTCACTGAATAGTTTCATTAAAAGATGTTCATCTGATTTTGAACAAAATATAATTAAATGCAGAGCAGTCCTACTTAACGTGCCTCTCCATGACAAGATAAGGAGCTTGTGCCAAAAACAAACACATCATTCTTCACTGAGAAAGTCAAACAAATCTTAGCTCCTTTAAACTACATGCTTAGCGATGTAGTCGATTTACATTCTGGTCCAAGCTCCTTATCTTATCGTGAATGAGTTACAAATAGTTCATGAACTAGCAGCATGTACAGGTTTATAGACCTGTTTTAAAATAAATTCAATCCCAGTTTGTAGAACAATTAGGTTAACTTACAAGTAGTTCTTCAAAGGCTCAAACAGTTCTAAAACCCAATTGATCATGGGCAGCAAAGACTGCAAATAATGTCACGCTTAGTTTTATTTTTGTAATAGTCAACATTAGCTTTATTATAAAATTTTTGTAGTTCAGTTACTCTAATTGATATAGAGAGAAATACATGCACATTTTAACTACAACTTTTATTTTGATTGATAAAATGGGCAAGTTGTGAGTTACAAGTGTACTGTAACCACTTCCACAAACACATCTGCTTCATACTTCAACTTTGTGAAATATTGTTTTACTTACCATGTAGATGTATCATCAATAGAAAACAATTATTTCGAAAGTCGAGCTTTTTAACTGAATTTAAATAGTATTTACAATCATGTCAGATGTTTTGACTTTGTTAGAATGGCTTCCAAAAGCTTTCCTTTCATTCCATTAGTTAACTGACTTTATATGTGAAGCATCTGATGACACTGACGTTATCTAACCATGAGGTTACTAGTCTGTATTTAGAGAGAACATATTAAGAGATACATGGTTTCGGCCGGGCTCGGTGGCTCACACCTGTAATCCTAGCACTTTGGGAGGCCGAGGTGGGTGGATCGCTCAAGGTCAGGAGTTCGAGACCAGCCTGAGCAAGAGCGAGACCCCGTCTCTACTAAAAAAAAAAAAAAATAGAAAGAAATGATCTGGACAACTAAAAATATATATATATATATATATATATATATATAGAAAAAATTAGCCAGGCATGATGGCACATGCCTGTAGTCCCAGCTACTCAGGAGGCTGAGGCAGAAGGATTGCTTGAGCCCAGGAGTTTGAGGTTGCTGTGAACTAGGCTGATGCCACGGCACTCTAGCCCGGGCAACAAAGCGAGACTCTGTCTCAAAAAAAAAAAAAAAAAAAAAAAAGAGATATATGGTTTCATGTTTTTATATAGACAGGAAAACTTGGTATTAAATATGAGTGAAATTAATTTAGAAGATATAAAAGAAAATTCAAGCTTCAGAGAGTGATATGCAAATGTACCTTCTGCAGTTGCACCTGTTAAAATGTAATTTTCAGGTAGTCTTTTGGAAATAAAGACATAAGAAATAAATGCTTCTTTACTGGGTTTGTATATTCTGCTTTGCACTCTGGTTTTCAGTGATATCACTGCAGCTCTTACGGTGGATGATAAATATTAAGAGCTATTTTGGGCAAGTTACATATACATCAATTTTTTTTTAAAGAAAATCAGTACTTAGGGGGAGGGGAGAGGAGGGAGGAGGGGACAGGTATATGCATACACAAAGAGTGCAATGTGTACCATCTGGGGAACGGACAAGCTTAAAGCTCGGACTTGGGGGGGGGCAAGGGCAACATACGTAACCTAAACATCTGTACCCCCATAATATGCTGAAATTAAAAAAAAAAAAAAAAAAAAAAAGAAATACAGCATGTTAAAAAAAAAAAAAAGAAAATCAGTATTTAATTTTCCATTAAACGTACACTTACCTTTTCATTTCTCTCTTTGCTATTAATATTTATTTGGCAACATTTTGTAGGTCTGATGTTCTGTATTTATTTGTCATAATACCACATTGAAAAATGCTACATTTTAGGATTTTTACTAATTCTAATGAAACTTCTACATAATTAATCTAAAGAAGCAGGATTTTACTGTATCTCACATAGAAAGAAAAACGATTGTATAAGTATAGTGAACTTACTATCTTCCTTCAACAGGTTCAATGTCAAGGGTGTTAACTCCACTGCCATGGATTCTTTCAACATCTCTGTCTTTGTTTAATTCCAGTCCCAAAACTCTTTAAGAAAAATATAAAAAGGGGAAAAAGAAAAAAATTCACAAGAAAGTAATTTAACATAAAAAAAACTCCTATTTCACTAAGATTACATGTAGTGCAAAAATCACAGATAATGCTTAAATATTTTATAATACATCAAAGGTATTTACAGATTTTTAAAGACCTTATATATTAACAAAATTTTAAAATATCAACAGTAGTAACAGTTACATGCAAAAATTTTTACCTGAAGCATTAGCTTAAACTATATTTAAAGAGTTTATTTTATTAAGTTTTTAAAAAGATACTTAGAGACTGAAACAAATTTTCATGAAAAGTTAAATTCTTATAACTTAAACTTAACTGAGGACATCTAGTGGATAAAAGCTTAAATGACAGGATTTTTTTTTTTTTAATTCTCTGAAGTGTTTCCTAAAGACTTAGGTGGAAATAAAAAATGAGTAGGCTCAATTCAACAATTAAGCATATTCGAATAAATCCAATGAAATATTTATCAATACAAATGATTAACAAGTACTCTCAAAAACTAAGACAAATGACTGTAAGATAGCTACTTTTTTGAAATTGTTAAAGTTTTCTTTGTGGCCAAGAACAATTTTGGTAAATGTATCATTCACTTATAAAAAAAAGTCCATTCTCCATTTAAGGGATGTAAAGTCATATATATCTATTAAATCTAGTTTGTCGTTTATTCATTTCCCCTGTATATATGTATATACGTATTTTCTAACTGCTACATCAGTACCATTCTGGAAAAGAAAGTAGTGTCAAATTATCCTTACACTTTGCCTTATATCTTTAACTGTTCTGTTTGCATACATGTTTATTACATTAATTATTCTTCATTAATTGTGCTTTATATAATAAGGTCCTTCTTTAAAACATTTTGTGCTTTTATCCTTAAATCTCACCTTATCTAATATTTGTACTTACGTCTACATTTTCAATCGTTTGATCTTTTTATCCTTTAACTTTTAAACTATTTAAAAATATTTTAACCTAAACTATTTCTGAGAACCAGCTTTTAGTCTTATCTTATTTTAAAATTAATCTGATAATCTATGCTTCTTTACGGGAGAAATCAGTCTGTTCACCGTTGGTGTGAAATCTGATATACTTGGTATTATTTATTTATTTAAAGCCGTGCTTTCTTCTTTTACCTTTATTTTTGCTAGTTCAATGAAGTTGCTGTTCATTCCTCCCTTGTTAATTTAGAAATATCTAAAAAAATCTTTATTTAGTAGCCATATTACATATCTCCAGCTTGTTTATTATTATATATTTAGATCTAACCATATATACACTGCAAGGTTCATAGCTCTCCTGTTTCTGTCCTGTTCATCTTTTATTAGGTCATTAAATATGAAATGTCCAATTTCCAATCAAGTGTAATTTATTATATCTCAGACAAGAAGCAGTACAATTAATCAAAGTATGTGCCTAAACTATCATCATAGTTTTGCCATCTTAATGGTAGATTGTTTATGCCAGCAGTGAAAAAGCATGGAGAGCAAGTGGCGATGAAATCACAAAAAGTGTTTTCCACAGCTTGTTGAAAATTGAATATTTTTCCTTGAGAGCAGTGGTTCAAAGCCTGGAAGAAGTGGCAGTCAGTTGGTGCAAGGTCTGGTGAATACAATGGATGACAGAGAGTTTCCAAGTTCAGCTTCTGTAGTTTGAGCAGTGTTGTTTGTACAACATGTTGTCTTGCAAGAGGACTGGCCTGTCTCTATTGACCAATCTTGGCTGCTTAATCACAAGCATCTTCATCATTTCGTCCAATTGGTTGCATTAGACATCTGTTGTTTCATGAAACTATAGCAGATAATACCAGCATTGGACCACCAAACAGACCCCATTAACTTTTTTGGATGAATATTCGGTTTTGGACTGTGTTTTGGCACTTCATCTTGATACAACCATTGTGATGAACACTTGTGATTGTCAAAAAGAATCCATTTTTCATCACACATAACAAAATGGTATAGAAATGGTTTGCCTTTATGTCGTCACAGCAAAGAAAGGCAGAGATGATTTCTCTTCTGACCCTTGTTTAATTCATGTGGACCCCATCTATCCAGCTTCTTTACCTTGCTCATTTGTTTCAAATGGTCCAATATTGTTGGAATAGTAACGTCAAAGCTTGCTGTCAATTCATGCGTAGGTTGAGATGGATTCACTTCCACTATAGCTTTTAGCTCCTCATTATCCATTTTGGTCTCAGGTCACCCATGTGGCTCATTTTCAAGATTAAACTCACCAGAACGGAACTTCGCAAACCGTGGACATACTGTGCATTCATTAGCCACATCCTTCCCAAACACTTCGTTGATATTTTGAGCTGTCTGTATTGCACTGGTTTCATGACGGGATTCATATTTGAAAATGACATGAATTTTTGACTTATCCCTGGTTTCACAAAAATTGCTCTAAAAAAATTTTTGAAAGACAATCACAAGCCAAAATGTGTTTGCAAGATTGAGGATGTACCTTCACAATAAAAATAAAACAAGAAGCGTCAAAGTGAAATGTCAAGAGATATCAACTGTCAAAGTTAGTACTCAAGGAAATCGGACATTTCCTTGAGTACCTTGGTGTCTCCTTCAAATACATTTGTTCTTTGATTAATGTTCTTTCTTGAGCATTTTTTCCAGAAGGCAAAGGGGATGAAATATGACTATAAATCTTACCACAAAGATCTTTCTTTCATCTGACATATTGGCTAAGTTTGGATTCCTGGGTTGCGGTATTTTTTTTCCCCATTAGTAGATACTATTCCAGTGTTTTCTAGTCTCTAGAACAAATGATGAGATGTCTAATGTCAGTTTTGCTTTTGTGAATGGTAAATCTTTACTATTGGAAGCTTTTACTAATAATTTTTTTTTCTTTTTTTTCTTCAGGGTTGCTACCTGGGAATTTTATTAATAATAATTTCCTCTTTATTCCTTGATAAATTTACTAGGGTATACATAATTTTATGTCTTTTTCATCAAACTTGCCTGGACTGCAGTAAATCCTTTTAGGCTGTGAATTCTGATCTTTTTTCAATTCTTTTTCTAATTATTGTATCTCTGTTTCATTCTCCCTCTGGAATTATTATTGCCTGCTAGATCTTCTGGATCTACCCTCCAAGTCTCTTATCCTTTCTCTTATGTTATTGGACTTTTTATTCTTGCTTTATAATTTGAGGTATTTCATTTGATCATCTAGTTCATTATTCAATACTTCAGTTCTGGGTAAGATGGGTTAGCAGACTTCACCCATTTCCCCAGTAATATAACTACAAAAACTAAATAAAATGCATGAAATAGCTACTTGAGGATTCTGAAAAGTAAACAGCAGCATGTAGTTTGGGGGTAAAACACCAAAATTTAATGTGCCACTGAACCAGTAGTCAGTGTATTATTTCCACACCCCCCACTCCTCCTTGGCCTGAATTTTATTTAGCCAGAAACATAAAAATGAGCACTGTGGCACAGATGGAAGAGTTCAGGAGAGAAAAGGGGAACTCCAACACTCAGGGAGAATGCAGAAATCACTGGCATGTTCTTTCCCTCTTTTCTCCATTCCCTTGTGGTCCAGCTTCTAGGTAATCCCATTGCAGAGAAGGCTATGGCTGGAAACAGTGGCCTACAGGAGTCAGAACTCTGAGAGAGAGAAATTGTTTTTTGCATTCATCAGAGCTCTGATCCCAAGAAGGTAGGGCCAATCCCCATTGCTTTTTACTTATCTTTTACCTCTGAGCCCAGATTTGGGTCTAAACATGGAAGTGTGTGGTAGAACAGGTAACCAGAGCCCAAAGTTTCTAACTAGAGGATCAAAACAGGGAGTCCAGAGAATTGGGAAGTATCTGAGAGATCACAGAGAAGAAGGAGCTCAGGAAAGTGACTCCATAAAGCTGTTTATAAACTCCAAGACTCATCGCCCAGTGGAACATGCATGGATCTAACCCTGAGGAGCATACAAAGGATTTTGAAAACTGAACTAATAGACTACCACTCAGGTCACACACTTACCACTGAGTGGCACACACTTGGAGCAGATCTGAGGAGGCTTTGAAAAGTGAACTGATGTTGAAAGCATAGTCCATATAAGAATGTAGGAACTTGCAGCCTGAACCTAATCTTGCCAACTGTCTGTTAAAACAAAAATATCAACATTCCTCATAGAATTAAAACAAGAACCAAAGTCTCATAAGAGTATTCAAAATGACCAGGATGCAGTCCAAAATCACTCTGTACACTGGGCGCGGGGGCTCACACCTAAAAGCCTAGCTATGTTAGTGCCACTGTACTCCAGCCTGGGTGACAGAATGAGACCCTGTCTCAAAAGAAAAAAAAAGAAAACAAAAAATTACCCTGCATATGAAGAACCATGAAATGTAAACTTGCATGAGAAAAGGCAATCAATAGAAGTCAAAGTTGAAATGACACAGGTATTGAGATTATCTGACAAAGACTTTAAGGTGGCCATTATAAAATGCTTGAGTGAGTAATTGTCAAAACACTTGAAACAAATGTTAAAATAGAAAATCTCAGCAAGGAAGCAAATATAAATAAGAACCAAATGGAAATTCCAGAACTTTTCAATATAAAATTATTTTAACTTAGTGGACTCAATAGCTGATGAGAGATGACAGATGAAAGTCAATGAACTTGAAGACAGATCAATTAAAAGTACATAATCTAACAATATAGAGGAAAAAAGATTGGGGGGAAAAAGAACAGAGCCTCAGAGACTGGAGGAATGATTATAAAAGGACTAACATTTATGTCACTGGAATTCTAGAAGGAGAGGAGAAAGAGTGTGGTGTCAAAAAATATTGGAAAACATGGCTAAAAACTTCCCAAGTTTGTGGAAAGATACAAATCTACAAATTCAAGAAGCAGAATGAACTCTGACTAGGATAAATCAAAAGAAATTCACACCCAGACACAACATAATCAAACTGCTAAAAACTAAAGACAAAGTCTTCAAAGCAACCAGGGAAAAATGACAAATTACCTATAGGGAAACAATGATTTGAATGGCTGCAGATTCCTTTTCAGAAACCATGAAGCCATCAGACTCACTTTAAAAGAATTGATAAACAATGTTCTTCAATTTATTATTGAATAAAACAAAACCTTATTTTGGAGGAATACAATCAAAATAAAACTAATTCAGATTTCTGTTGTGAAGTTGCACAAGCATGAACTCACTCTTACATATAAACACAAACAACTGACAAAGTATACAAAAAATAAGCATACAATGTGTGTAACTATCACAGAAAAAGGGCAAATCACAGAAAAGGGAAATGATGTAAGAAGGAAACTTGAGACATGAGGAATGAAGAAAAAGCAACAGAAATGGTAAATATTTGAGTAAATAGACTATTTTTTTCCTTAAAATGTGTTTGGTGGTTAAAAAAATTTGTAACGTCTGATGGGGTTTTTAAATGTACGTAAATATTAACATATAAGACAAAAATATATGGCAGAGGGTAAAGGGTGATAAAGTTTCTATATGCCAAATGAAGTAGTAAAATAATGATTCTATGTAGACAATGGACAGTTAAGTATATATTTTATAATTCCTAGTGCAACCCCCAAAAACCATTATATAAAGTTGATATAATCAAAATCACAATACATAAACTAAAATGGAATACTAAATAATGTTTAAATAACTCAAAAGAAAGCAGAAAGGGGGACATAAAGGATATGGAGCAATTGGCACTTTCATCCATTGCTGGGGAGAATGGAAAATGCTTTTGGAAAACTGTTAGTTTCTTAAAAACATGTATCTAGTCATTCCACTGCTAGGTATTAACCTATAAGAAATAAAAGCATATATCCTTACGAAGACTCGTGCATGAATTTTCACAGCAGCTTTACATGTAATAACAAATAACTGGAAACAACTTGAATGTCCATCAACAAGTGAGTGGATAAAAAAATTGTGGTATATACATACAGTGGGATACTCCACAGCAATAAAAAGATACATGCAATAACACAGAGAAATTTCAAAATACTGTAATTATGCTGAGTGGAAGAAGTCAGACAAAAAATGACTGCATTTATTTAAAATTCTGAATATTCAAACTAATCTATAGTGACTTAAAGCAGATCAGTAGTTTTTAGAGTAGGAAGAGTAAAACAGAGAGAGTAGGGAGGGAGGGATTACAATGGGTCATGATAACATTTTTAGGGTTACGGATGTTTGTTCCCTTGATTATGGTGATGGTGTCAAAAGTGCATATATGTCAAAACTCATCAAATTATATATTCTAATTTAATGTGCAGTTTATTGTGTGTCGATTATACAATAAAGTCGTAAAAATTAAAAAACGGTGTTAATTGTGAACACTGAATATCAGTGTTCATGGTTTTGCCTTTACCTGCTGACAAAGAACAGTAGACCTCTGCTTTGAGTAAAATGGGACTGTATAGTTGTTCAGTTAAGTAGAAACATGATTTAAAGAAGGAAATATTTAAAAATTTAAAAAACTTCTTAAATACTTTATTAACTTAAATATGCAAGCTGCCCTCGCTTTGTATAGTCTGATTTACATGAATTTCAGTTACCACAGTTTAATTAAATAATACCAGAGCCCTAATCAATGTGGCTCAAATTTTGGTTACCACAGGTTGCTAGTACCTTTTCAGTCCACAAATCACTACACATATAAAAGTGGCTCATAATTAGTGACCAATTTACATGACTTCTTTCAAAATCTATAGATGATTGATCAGTGTGCATCTGTTGTTATTCAATTCACACACAGACTACAAAGCATGTAGGTCTGTTATCTCTGTGCCCCTGAGATAAACCCAGATGAAATTTTATGAAAATAGGTAATTAAAAGGGGGAATTGGCAAACAAAATGAAAGTGCACCAAAGAAAAGAACAGTGCTGAAAGTAAAACTCAAATTGAACATAAATGGAGTTAAAGAAAAGACAGCTGACTGTGGGAATGTTGACACTGCTGCCATTTAAGAAACTCTAGCAGACTGAGGAAATCATTGAGGGTAAACTTGTTGACATAAATGAGGAAAAGTGGTTGTGATGAAAGGATGGAGATATCTCAGAGAAAGTGACACTGGGAAAAGAAACTTCACATTAAAGGAACTCTCAGAGATATTTCATAATGTTGAAAACGTAAAGAATGCTGGAATGTGATATCTAACTTTTTCCTAAGCATAGAACACACATAAGCAACTCTGTCCTCGACTCTTCAAGTGAATATCTTTACAGGTTCCTCACAATCAATACGGGTAAAATTAAAAGTAAAACTTACTTCCCCTTTAGAAAACCCTATCTCAGAGGATATCACCAACCTTCAACTTCCTATACAAGGTTCTTATCAGAGAAAAATTATTCATTCCTCCCTTTTCATCATTCACTTATCCAACCAATTTCCATGGCTAGTTGATTATATTTCTTAGATATTTTCAAAACTTCTTCAAGTCTCTGCCAACTCCATCAAACCTGGCCCAGGCTTCCATCAACTCTCCTCAATAATTGCAATTGCAACCTAACTTGGCCCTCTTGCTCTTAACTTCAAACAATTCCGTAAGCAGAAAACAAAATGCGATAGTTGTCACCTTATTCTTATCTTCTTATCTCTTACTCAAGCACACAAGGTTCTTCCACATCTAGCTTTTGTCTACTCCAACTTCATCTCTTGTCAATGGTCCCTAACCCCAATCCTCTGCTCTAGTCATTCTGAACTTTGTTCAATTCCTGGCCTATGTCCTACCCTTAATATACTTCTGGCACACAGTAGGAACTCACTAAATATGCTGACTGAATGAATGAACGAATCCTTGGAGTATAGTTATTCCTTTGGGGAACTTAATATGAGGGAAAAGGAATACAGTAAAACAAAAAAGTAACCTCATTTATGTTTATAGTGCCTTCACCCGGGCCCGCGGGCGCACCCGCCCGCCTACAAGTTAACAGCATATAAAAGGCATTGTATTTTAGAAAGCCGCACAGGAGAAGAGAGAGTAGATACGAATTTGGTGGAACGAAAGTGAGACGAGAAAGTGTGGGGTAAGGGTTACAAACACTGGTCCAAATTCTAACAGGCTTGTTAGAGAAAAAAGTAAGGTTTTCTTTACCTCCGTGTGGACTCCGCTCTCCGGAGGCAAAGAGGGTCCTCCAAACCCGCTTGCCGCGCAGACAAAAACCCCAGCATCGCGCTCCTTCACACCGTCTTGAGCACGGGACGCCGCCATGATAGAGCTCAGAACGGGCTGTAACAGCAGAGTCTCTCATTGGCCAAGCGGTGATAGATGCTACCAATGGAGAGCGCTGTTACTGGAAGGACGCGAGGACGGAGGCGGGCTGGATTGCTTGGAGCAGTGGGCTGAGTCGGCGCCTAGAGTGTTCCTCCAGCTGCTGCGGATCGGTTTGCGACTAGCGCTGGGAGACTGGCGGACGGTATGGGTTGGTCTCAGGGTTTGTTCCGCGCCTTGTGGAGAGCACTATCAAGAGAAGTGAAGGAGCACGTGGGCACAGACCAGCTTGGGAACAAATACTATTATATCCCGGAGTACAAGAACTGGAGAGGTGAGGTGAGAGCGAGGGCAGCGGTTGCGTGGTCAGTAAATGAGGGAAAAGTAAGAGTGTCTCGTTAAGTAATGCATCCTGCGACACTCAAACGGTGTCACCAGAGGGGATATACCGAGTTCGTTTGCCCCGCCCGCCCCCTTCACTCTGGAGTCGGAGCCCTGCCGGGCCTGGCCCTGAGCGCCTTTCCTTGGACGGTTTTGCGCAGCGGCCCGTCCTCGCTGTGCCTGCGACCTGGTGTGCCTGGGGCGGCCTGCGCGAGAAAAGGCGCACACCCCTTTTCTCCCAGCCACGCCGGCGGAGGACGCCTCGGTTTAGTTCGGGCCATTAGGCGAAGTAGACGGGGAGAAATTCACGGAGATCTTTTACCAAAGAGGCTCAGGAGTGACAGGGAGGTGCGTTTTCATGCGCCTGTGCCCCACTTGTGGCCCAGAGCTGAGCGGTGTAATTGAAGAAGTGTAACTTCAGCACCTCGGCTTTCCAATTTCCTCGTGTTTACCTTTTTTGGGAGCATCTTGGCTCTGGCGCTGTCCCCATGTGTCACCTTCCTCACAGCCAAAACTTGTCAGAAGTACAAAATGGTACAGACATTCCTGAAAGTGTGGAAAAGAGATCCCCACAAGGCTCCCTGTTTCTTTTCTCAAAAGTGTGCATTCCAAGACCCCGTTGAGCTCAGTTTAAGAAACATGGCTCCAATTGTGGTGTTTCTATGAAGGATTCTACCAAGTACTGGAGCAGGTTGTTGGGGGAGTTAGGAGGCGTTCCTGTCGGTTGAAAATGAAGCACCTGGCAGCTGTTATAACCTCTTCTGTGTTACTGGATCACTGCGATGCAGAAGATGTCAGACTTTGAACGAAGAAAGGCGTGGGTTAGAATCTCAGCTTTCACATCTAATAGCTCAGGGATCATGGACAAAGTAATTATTCTCCCCAAGTCTCATCACCCTCACTTGAAAGTTAAGAGATAATAATAACAGTAATACTAAGAAGCACTAAGGCATTTCCAAAATTGTGTGCTATTCATTTCCCATACATATAAAACTGTATTCTATGATTTATCACTCAAATTTGTTTGCCTAGCCTTTTTCTTTAACTTATTTTATAATCATATTTAGACTGGTTTCCCTGATGAGCTTCTACACTCTGTCAGGGCAGGGAATATGTCTTTAAAAAACAAAGCCTACAGAGAACCTAGCATGATGTTAAGTATTATTGTAATTGACAGATTGCAAGCAACTTTTCCATAAGTTGTAACATTAAAAATGCAAAATGTCAGATCGAGTTTTTTAATTGAACTACAATTTTTATACAGTAACATTTACCCTTTTTGGTGTACAGTTTTATGCTGTTTGACAAATGTGTAAAGTTGTGTAACTGTCACCACAATCAAGGTAATAGAATAGTTCCATCACCCCCAGAATTCCCTGCAACCCCTTCATAATTCATTCCCACACCCCATCCTTACCCCTTGACAACCACTGATGTGTTTTATGTTCCTATAATTTTGTCTTTTCTAGAATATCATATAATTGGAAATATACTAAATGTAGACTTTTGAGTTTGGCTTATTTCACATAGCATAATGTGGTTGGGGTTCATCCATGTGTCAGTAGTTTTTTTTATTGCTTAGTAGTAGTTCATTGTATGAGTTTACAAGTTTCTCTCTTCACTAGCTGAAAGACATTTAGGTTGTTTCTAGTTTTTGGTGATTGTGAGGAAATCCTCTGCATGAAGGAATGGGATGCTGGGTTGTGTGGTAAATGTATGTTTAACTTTTAAGAAACTACTAAACTGTTTTTCAAAGTGACTGAACCATTTTGTATTCCAGCTAGCAATGCACTAAAGTTCTAGTTGTTTCACATCCTCACCAGCACTTAGTATTGTCAGGTGTTTTTTTTGGGTTTTTTTGGCCATCATTATAAGTGTATAGTGATATCTCATTGTGATTTTAAGCTGCATTCTCCTAATGACTGAGGACGTTGACGATCTTTTCATGTACTTATTTGCCATCTATAGATCTTTGAAGTATCTGTTCAAATCTTTGTCCATTAAAAAATACATTTATATCAATTTTTTGTTTCATTTCAATGGAAATATATTATTAAAGGTTTAAATTAACAAAAACATGTCTATCCCCCAAAAACATGAGTATATTTATTTTTACATGTTCTCAGACATTCATTTGTTTGAATATTCTCATATAATTTAAAGGCATTTTTGAGAGTTTTATTGAAGTATAATTGACATACAAAAAGTTGCCAGTGTTTAAAATGTATAATTTGATAAGTTTTGACATATGTATACATCTGTGAAATCATCAACACAATTAAAATAATTAACATATCCATCATCCACAAAAATTTTCTTACGCCCTTTTCTAATCCTGCCTTGTGCTGCTTCTATTTCCAGTCCCTAAAAAACGACTCATCTGATTTCTGACACTATAGATTAGTTTGCATTTTTTAGAATACTATATAAATGAAAGCATATAACATGTGTTCTTTTTTTTTTCTGGGATCTTCATTCAGCATAATTCTTTTGAGATTCATTCATGTTTTTGTGTATACCAATAGTTTATCCCTTTTTTTGCTGAGTAATACTCCATTGTATGTATACACTATAATTTGTGTATCTATTCATCTGTTCATATGTTTTTTTTTCGATTTTTGGCTATTACAAAATAATTATGAAGATTCATGTATATGTCTTTGTATGGGCATATACTTTCATTTCTCTTGGTTAGATATATAGCAATGGAATAGCTGGATCAACTTATAAGTATACGTTTAACTTTTTAAAAAACTGCCAAAGTGGCCATACCATTTTACGTTCCCACCAGCAGGGTATGAGGCTTCCAGTTATTCTAGATCCTCATCAACACTTGGTATGGTCAGTCTTTTTAATTTTAGCCATTCTAGTAGGTGTGTAGTGGTATCTCATTTTTTTCCCCTTTGGTTTTTTTTTTTTTTTGGCTATTAGTAATTTGTTTTTTTATATTTTATTTTTAAATTAAAATATAGTAAAATGAAATTTAAAGAGACAAGCTCTTACTGTTGCCTAGGGTGGAATGCAGTGGCGTGACCACAGCTCACTGTAAGCTCAAGCTCCCCTAGGCTCAAGCAACCCTCACATCTCTGCCTCACAAAGTGCTGGTATTTCAGGCTTGAGCCACTGTGCCTGGCCCAGTAAAATTAACTTGTTAAATTGGTGTACAGTTCTACACATTTTAACATGTAAAAGATTAATGTAACCACCACCAAAAGCAGGATACAGAACAGTTCTATTACCCTAAAATAACTCTTCCATGCTAACTCTTAGTAGTCATACTCTCTACCCATTCCTAACCCCAGCAACCACTGATTTGTTCTCTGTCATTATAGTTTTGTCTTTTTAAGAATGTTACACACATAGAGTCATACCATATGTAACCTTTTGAAACTGGCTTCTTCAGCATAATTCCTTCGAGATTCATTTCAGGTATCAGTAGTTCCTTTTTACTACTGACTAGTGCTTCATGCTATGGATGTACCACAGTTTGTCCATTTATTCATCTGAAGGACATTTGAGTTACTTCCAGTTTTTGGTGATTATGAATACAACTGCAGGAAAAATTCACATATGGTTTTTTTGTGAGCATGAGTTTTCATTTTCTATGAGTACATACCCAGGAGTATGAGTACTCCATCTTACTCTGTAAAATGAAACTAACAATACCTACCTAGCCTCACAAGATATGTTTGCTACTCAAGAGAGACAAACAGGATAATGTAGCTTTTGAGACAATGGGATTTAATGTCAAGATCAATGAGTTAATTTTTGGAGACCTTGTACTTGGTTCTTTGATTTCTTTTATCAATGATTTGTAGTTTTCTGAATAGCGATATGTTTTGTTAAATTTATTCTGAAGTATATTATGTTGTGTGGTGTTATTATAAATGATGCTTTTAAAAAAATCTTAATTTCCAGTTCTGCATTACTAATATATAGAAATACAATTGATTTTTCTATGTTGACCATGTATTCTGCAACCTATTTTACTTGTTAATTCAGGAAGCCTTTTGCAGATCCTTTGGACATTCTTTGTAGGTAATTTTGTCAACTGTGGCTACAGACAGTTTTGTTTTTTTCCTTTCTAACTTATTTGCCTTTTATTTCCTTCTATTGCCTGGTCACACTAGATGAGATCTCCAGTATAATGTTGAATAAGAGTGGTGAGAGTAGATACCTTTGCCTTGTTCCTTATTTTAGGAGGAAAGCATTTGGTCTTTTTTTGTTAAGTGTGACGTTAGCTGTAATTTTTTAGATGACCTTTACAAGATTAACAAAGTTCCCTACTATTCCTAGTTTGCTGAGAGTTTTTTCTTTTCATGAATGGATGTTGAATTTTGTCAAATGCTTGCTTGCCTTTTTTGCTTCCATTGAGATGCTCGTATGGTAAATTAATGGTATTGATTAATTTTTTAAAAACTAATAGATTTTATTTTTTAGAGCAGTTTTAGGTTTACAGAGAAATTGAGTGGAAACCACCCAGATATTCCCTCTTCCTGCACCCACTGCAGTTTCTCCCATTATTAATATCTTGCATTTGTGTTCTCTCCCTTTTTCCTTCCCTATGTCCCACCAAACCCCTAGTGACCACTGATTTTTTTTACTGTCTTCATGGTTTTGCCTTTTCCAGAATGTCGTATAGTTGGAATCATACCATATGTAACCTTTTCAGATTGGCTTCTTTCACTTAGTAATATGCATTTAAGTTTTCTCCATGTCTTTTTGTGGCATAATAGCTCATTTCTTTATATTGCTAAGTAATATTCCTTTGTATGGTTAGAACCACCGTTTGTTTATCCATTTGCCTATTGAAGGACATCTTGGTTGCTTCCAAGTTTTGGCAACTATGAATAAAGCTGCCATCGATATTCATGTGTAGTTTTTTGAGTGGACATAAGTTTTCAACTGATTTGGCCTTGGTTTATTGTTGAATGTTTTGAATGTTGTATTTGTGGGATAAATTCTAATCGATCATGATGCATTATCCTTTTCATATATTGCTAGATTTGACATACTAACATTTTGTTGAGGAATTTTGTTTTTTGTCCTTGAGGATCTTGATCTCTAGTTTCCTTGTAATATCTTTTTCTGGGTTTGTTGTGAGGGTAATACTGGCCTCAGAGAGTGATTTGGATTGTATTCCCTTCTCTTGAATTTTCTAGAAGACTTTGTGAAGAATTTGTGCCACTTCTTTTTTAAATGTTTATTATAAATTGCCTGTGAAACCATCTCGTCCTTTTTTAACTCAGATTCAATATCTTTAACAGATATAATAAGACTACTACTCAGATTATTTTGTCTTGAGTGAGCTTTGGTAATTTGTGTCTTTTGAGGAGTTTGCCCTTTTTAATCTAACATGTTGAACTTTCGGTCATAAAGTTGTTCATAATATCTCTTCATCATCTAATTTTTGTAAGATTTGTAGTGATAAATTCTCTTTCGTTTCTGAAATTGATAATTTGCGGCTGCTCTCTTTTTCCTGGTCCATCTGATGAGCAGTTTGTTAATTTTATCAATCTTTTTACAGAGTTAGCTTTGTGTTTCACTGATAATTCTTTGTAAGTTTTTTTCAACTGTTTCAACTTTATTGCTTTCTGTTTCCATCTTTATTGTTTTCCTCTGCTTTTATTTGGCTTTGTTCTTATTTTTATAGTTTCTTAAGGTAAACATCGATGTCATGATTTAAGCTGTTTCTTCTTTTTTAGTATACATTATTAATGCTATAAATTTCCTATAATGTAAGCACTGTTTTGACCACATTTCACAAATTTTATATCTTTTAAAAATTTTTATTCAATTAAATATTTTTTATTTTATAAATGTTTTTCTATGACCCATGTGTTATTTAGAAGTGTGTTCTTTAATTTCTGAATACTTGGAGATTTTTAAGATATCTTTCTGTTATTGCTTTCTAGCTTAATTACATTATACTCAGAGAACATATTTGTATGATTTTAGTTATTTTAAATTTATTGTAAATTGTTTTATGGCATAGAGTATGGTCTGATCGGGTAAACGTTCTGTGTGTGCTTGGAAAAAAATATGTATTTTGCTGTTTCGAGTTGAATGTTCTGTAAATGTCAGTTAGCCCAAGCTGGTTAATACTGAGTTTTGTATATACTTGTTCTATCAATTATTAAGAAAAGGATGTTACAGCCTCTGACCATAATTGTGCATTTATGTTTTTCTCCTTGCAGTTCTATCAGTTTTTGCTTCATGTATTTTCAGTCCCTATTGTTAGGTCTTTACACATTTATGATTGAAACACAGCAATAAAAACTACCCAAAATAAAACACAGAGAGAAAAGAGATCATTAAAAAAACATCATTAGCAAGCCATGGGAGAATCTCAAGTGGCCTAATACCTGTGTAATTGGAGACCCTAAGGGGAGAAGGTCATTTTGGAAACCAAAAATATTTGAAGAAATAAGGGTCAAATATATTCCAAATTTGATGAAAACAATAAACCCATAGATCCCAAAACATCAGTAAATTCCAAATGAAAGAAACATGTACAAAATCCCACCAAGGCACATTATTATCAAATTACTCAAAACCGTTAATAAAGAGAAAATCTTTATAGAGCCAGAGAAAAAGATGCATGACTTACAGAGGAAGAAAGATCAAGATGAGATAAGATTTTTCAAAAGAAACAATGTAATCTGGTAAATATTGGAGCAATATCTTTAAAGTACCGAAAGAGAAAAATCTGTGAACTTATGATTCTGTATTGTAAGTATCACAAGATATTTCACAAAATATCTTGTGAAAACAAAGATAAAGGGCTTTTCAGACATGCAATACCTGAAAGAATTCATCACACAAAGACCATGATTCCCTTGCCTCTTCACTATACTGGATATCTTATTTCCTGGATTCCATGCTTTCCACCTTGATTTTGTAGCATACATGGCTTCAGTAGCTTCCTGAGAAGGGGTTTAAGGCAGGTAAATTTTTTGAGTTTTTGAATGTCTGAAAAGATTTTTATTGTACCCTTACGTGGTTGATGCATTTGCTGGATATAGTTTCTGCTGCAGTCATAGTGAATAAACTCTAGAAGAAAGCAAGCCGTTGAGTCTATGTGAGTTTAAAAGAGGTAGCCTAGGAATTGATCAACAATGCCCAGGCTGGACGCAAACTACTGGGCTCAAGCAATCCTCTTGCCTCAGCCTCCTGAGTAGCTGGGACTAGGTAAATGTTTTTAATTAAGCTAATGTGATGCTTTAATGTATTTATGAATATATTCTTTAAAATGCATTATTACATTGTATAAAAATATTTTGGCTTTAATAGTAACTTTTTTCAGATTTAGTAGGGATCAAATTATGGGATAGTCACACATACTTTGTATGTACCATATGACAGCAACCAAAGGGATTTATCCTTTCCTTGAGAATGAGGAATACACACACACATACAAATGTAAGAGTAGTTATTCTAAATCATTATTTCTAGTGTTACAAGTTAGGACTGTTTTACTGGAGGATTGTCTATGGTGCTTTGAGTGTTGGCTGTGCCTTTTAGAGAATGTAGCTGAAAGTAGTTCTAGCTTTACAAATCACTGTGATAGCCGTATTCAAATCTCTTGTACCAAGACATTAGCTGTAAGATAGCTAAAGACCTAAGATGTGGCTAGGCATGAGAATTCTGTCCAATACATAGGTATTCTGTATTGGTTGTTAATAGGCCAAACATAGATCTTTTCTGTTGGAATTTTAACTCATAGATACATTATGTAGACAGAGGATAATATGAGAATGATTAGAGAGCAACAGATGACCATTTTCAAGGAATTAGAGCGACAGCATGTCAAAGGATTCCTGTTAGACCACAGTAGGTATAGTTGAGTCACTGAATCACATTCCAGTTCTCTGTTAGGTTTTGCAGCTGTTGAATCTGCCATCTTTCTTCTTGTATCCTTATATTACTCCCTGGTTACCTGAGGTAACTTGAGTATAATTGTTCCTTGCAATATGAGACTTGCTAACATATATACTGTGTACTAGACTTGGGAAAATTTTAGGTCTCTGAAAATACAACATTTTCCTTTCATCTGTTCATTTTGTCTTTTAAAAATTTTTCCTATTAAATATTAAGAAATTACTAAGGAATATTTGTATAACATGTAAAGTGTGAAGAATCACAGTATAATGAACCCTTGTATTACTACCACAGTTTAGGAAAAAACATAATCACTATTTTTGAGATCCACTGTGTATTGTTTCTTATCCTATACCTCTCCCTCCCTGTTTAGAGGTAATCATCATGAATCTTGTGTTTATCATTCTCTTTTCTTTGTAGTTCTGACACATATTTTTATCCCTGAATGATTTTAGTTATGCATATTCTTGAACTTACGTGAATGGAATCATATTGTATACATTCTTGAGATTTGTTTTTTTATCCCCTGCTTACTATTCCTAGATTCATTCATGTTGTAATTGTAATTCATTTTTATTGCTGTATGATATTCCATTATATAAATATACCACAATTTATTTATTCCCGCTACTGTTCACAGGGATTTTCCTCCTGATTTTTGCTGTTACTAATAGTGCTGCGATAAATCTGGCTACTAGAAGACTTACATGTGAATGCTTATAGAAATGCTGCTAATATTAGCAAAAAAAAAAGAGTTGTATCTTCACATGTTTAGGACATACCTGAATATGGAATTTGTATGTCAAGGATATGTTTATTTTTAACTTTACTATAATGTCACATTGTTTTCCAAAGTGCTTATGCCCAATTTATACTACAGTTGGTTTGATATTTTGAATTCATGTACTCTTGGTTGCGAGAAAATGAGACCTTTATTGATGATGTAGGAGAAATTAATCTATTGTATGTTGCTATCTAATGTCTCTGAGTGCCATGGTCCCTAGATAATTGAAGCCAGAGGCGCAGACATGTGTTCTGTAAATACTGTTACACATTTTCTAAGCATTCCACTATAAATCAAGGGGGAAATGTCTTTAGTTTGTTTCAAAGCAAGTTCTCCTTACATTTGTCATCTAACTTTCCTATTTCCTCGATATAAAAGGTATTTTTTAGAAGTCTTCCTGAATTTCTTTGAATTGCATATATTGCTGAGCATTTAACACTATCAATGAAAAGAATATTTAAGAACTTTTTAAAGAAAATTACTTTTTCTTTTAATTCAGTTAATTAGTGTGGTACCAGTCATCAAAGAACTACATTTTCCACATAGAATAATATTTTGTGAGAGAAAAGATATTGTTATGTAATTCAAAATATTTAATAAATCTCTTAAGTATTGTCTAGTCATATGAATTTAAGTTTAGGATTGATTGAAATTTTAACTTTTTTCAAAAAATCATATTAGCATTTAAAGATAAAAACATTATGACTATAGCATGTGGTTGGGATTTTTATTAACAAAGTGTTATTAATCAACATGTTTTTTTGGTTGAAACTTTGTTCTATGGTAGATTATTTAGTAAAAGATTCCTCAAAGTTTGTCTATAAATAACCTTTGTTATTGTATGCTTCTTATTTATAATATCTGAGTGTTTATCCATCTGATTCCATTTATTTCATGTTTCAAAAGGTAGCTCTCTTTCTAAGATAAATTCTTATGTACTTGATTCTGAACCTCTTTGAACCTTGTGTTATCATTTTCACGTCCTTTTGCACATTGACTAAACATTAAACATCTGCACCCAGTTAAAACTAACAAGTTTATTTTAACTGAAGAACTTTTTGAGTTGTTAATTTGCTGATGGACAATGTGAATGTCCAAATTTGGCATGTGTGTGTGTGAATAGTGTGCAAAAGTTGGAAAACCGCTAATTTAGAGTATTGTGTTTGGTTATGGATGCTACGTTTGAAAGATGGTTGAAAATCTAGTGTGTCCAGATGGGTAGTTTTGATGATGAAAATTCCTAGAAATTATATATATATAAATATTAGCTGTGAATTTTGAGGAAATTTACCCTGTGAAGAGAAAATTTAGGAGGAGATTTAGCAATTTGAAAGATTGTTATATAGAAAAGGGTTAGACTCGTGTGTCTAGTCCTTTAACTCAGAATGTTGATCAAAGGGTAGATGTTCAGCTTTTTATAAGAAACAACTTTCAGCCTATTAAGAGATATGCCAGAAAAAGAACAGGATGCTTTGTTTTTAATTCTAACTGGGAGAATTTAGGGAGATAGGTAGCTGGAAACATTTAATTAATACCTTGAAGGATAAATATGATTTCAGGAAGAGCAGTAGAATACTCCTGGTCAGGGCTAAGAAGGATAGGAAATGCCAGAAATTGGAAGATAGTCCCATGTGGGTTGACTTCAGTGTAGAAGAAAAACTGTTTTACTGAGGGGATAGACAAAGTTAGATTATAAAAGGCCTTAAAAAAAAAAAAGGCCTTGAACACTATAGGTTTGAAGTTTATACTGTAGATAGTGGGTAGTCATGGAAAGCTTTTCAACAGGGAAAAGTTTGTGCTATGATTAGAGCTATTAGAGAAACGACTCTAGAGCCCTGTGAAGATGAGCTAGAGGGGAGAGGAAGGGAAATAAAATGTACTGTTACATGCCAGTGTTGTTGGATTTATGTGCCAGCAATTCTAGAAAGAGATCCTGTTGGACTGTAGTGATGGAAAAGGAAAGAAAAAATGGTATTAAAGAAAAATAATAACATTAGAACTTAAGTTTTAGAATGAATAGAATGCAGCTATTTAAGAATTGCATCTAGTCTGTTACTTTTCATAGTATTGAGCTTTATTTGGTGCCCCTAAACCCAGATTGGTTTGGGGCAAGGCAGGGATAGCAGTGGATATTAGATAACAGTGATGTCTTGTTTTAGGATCCAGGACAAATAATTTATTAAATGTGATAGGTTTATTTTTGGAATACATTTTTTAAAACTATGTAACCTTTTTTAGATAGTGAATTGTTTGTATTAGGCAACTAGAAGTGATTTTTGAAACTGTTCCTATCTTAATAATTATGAAATAAACCCCTTATTCAAATTGAACATTTTATTAGAACATCTTACATTCTAACAGGTTTTTTTCATTTTGTTCTTTTGAAAAAACTACTTTATTGAGGTATGATTGATATACAAAATGCTGTACATATTTAATGTGTACAACTTGAGTTTATAGATAAGTATGTACCCATGAAACTGTCAGCACAGTCTGTGCCATAAATATCCATCACTCTAAAAGTTTTCTTCCATTGTCTTATTTATTATTATTTTTGTGTGCATGTGTATGATAAGAACACTTAAGATCTATCCTCTTATCAAATTTTTAAGTATACAATACAGTGTTGTTAACTCTAAGCACTATGCTGTACATTAGATCTCTAGAACTTATTCATCTTGTTGAACAGAAACTCTGTATTCTTTGACTAATACCATTTAATTTGCCTCTCCCTCCAGGCCCTGGCAAACACCATTGTACTCTGCTTCTATGAGTTTGACTATCTTAGATTCATTGAATACATGGTATCATGCAGCATTTGTCCTTCTGTGTCTGGCTGATTTTACTTAGTATAATGTCCTCTGGATTTATCCATGTTGTTGCAAATGACAAGATTTCCGTTTTTAAAGCTGAATATTTTATGGTGTATATGTACTGTATTTATTCATCCCTCTTTGGATGTTTAAGTTGCTTTCATATATTGGCTATTGTGAATAATGCTGCAATGAACATGGGAGTGCAGATATCTCTTTGACATCCTGATTTCAATTCCTTTGGCTATATTCGTATAAGTAGGATTACTGGATCATTTGGTAGTTATATTTTAATTTTTTGAGAAGACTTCGTACAGTTTTTCATAATGGCTATACCAGTTTACATTCCCACCAACAGTGTATAACAGTTCCCTTTTCTCTACATTTCTAACATTTGTTGTCTGGTTTATTTATTTATTTATTTTTGTGATAGCCATCCTAAGAGGTATAAGGTGATATTTCAGTGTGGTTTTAATCTGATTTCCCTGATGATTTGGGACATTGAACGCCTTTACATACACCTGTTGGCCATTTGTACGTCCTCTTTGGAGAAATGTTTATTCAGTTCCTTTGCCCTTTTAAAAGCAGGTTATTTGGTTTTTTGTTTTTTTTTTGCTATTAAATCATAGGAGTTACTTATATATTTTGGATATTAATTCTTTATCAGATATATGGTTTGCAAATATTTTCTCCTAAGTTGCCTTTTCATTTTGCTGATAACTTCCTTTGCTTTGCAGAAGCTTTTTAGTTCGATGTAATCCCACTTGTCTATTTTTGCTTTTGTTGCCTATGCTTTTGGTGTCATATCCAAGAAATCATTGCTACAGCCAATCTCAAGAAGTCTTTTCCCTCTGTTTTCTTCTAAGAGTTTTATGGTTTTAGGTTCTTACATTTAAGTTTTTAATACATTTTGAGTTGATTTTTGTATATGGTATGAGAAAAGGGTTCAATTTCATTCTTCTACATGCAGATATCCAATTTTCCCAATACCATTTATTGAAGAGACTGTCCTCTCTCCATAGTGTGTTCTTGGCATCTTTGTCAAAAATCAATTGACCATATGTGGATTATTCCTAGGCTCTGTATTCTTTTCCTTTGGTTTATATGTCTGGTTTTATGCTGGTACCATGCTGTTTTGATTACTGTGGCTTCGTAATTTATCTTGAAATCAGGGAGTGTGATGCCTCCAGCTTTGTTCTTCTTGCTCAAAATTGCTTTGCCTATTTTGGATCTTTTTGTGGTTCCATATGAATTTTAGGATTGTTTTTTTCTATTTCTATAAAAAATGTCATTGGAATTTTGATAGACATTGCATTGAATCCAGAGATTGCTTTGGGTATTATGGACATTTTAACAGTATTAGTTCTTCTAGTCCACGAACACAGATGTCTTTCCATTTATTTGTTTCAGTTTTAATTTCTTTCATCAGTGTTTTATAATTTTCAGTGTACCAAGTCTTTCACCTCTTTGGTTAAGGTTATTTTGTAGAGGCTTTGGGGGAGGGTTTTCTATATATAAGATCATGTTATCTGCAAACAGATAATTTTACTTCTTTCTTTCTGATTTGGATGCCTTTTATTACTTTTTCTTGCCTAATTTCTCTGGCTAGGGCTTTTATTATAATGTTGAACAGAAGTGGTACGAGTGGGCATTCTTGCCTTGTTTCAGATCTGATAAATGAATTCAGTCAAGCTTCCCAAAGAGCTCTGGTAGAATTACTGTGGGAAAACTGTATTCAGTATTCAGAGTGCCCTCACTTTCAGCCCCTGCAAATGGGAATCTTAAGAATGTCATTATCAGGTCAAAGTTTTAGTTACCTGTGAGAAAGAGGGAAGAGGCTCATTGAGACGCTGAGCACATGCTATTGTTTGAGGCTTTTAAAAACCTCATTTTGTGACATTTTACAAGTTGTTAACATTGGTGATAACCAGGACTCCCTGTGAGAGCACTGGTGCTATTTTCAAATTACTTGAATTTGACCCTTATCATTTGCCCTTTGCTGTCTGACCTGTTGCTCTAAGCCTAGGGTTTTCTCAGGACTTTTTTTTTTGGCAAACTCATATTGATTCTTTTCAGTCTGGCCTGTCTGCCTGTGCTGATTCACAGGCCAGTCAGCACTGCTGAATTTGGTTTCCATCTCATTCTGTACAATTCATTAATTTTCTCATGTGACAAATATTTATCGATTACTGCTCTAAGCAACACATATTTGTTTTATGTATTTCAGAACTATTGGCCTTAGTTTCTAACCTTTTGATGGTACCTTTATCTGTTTTCTAGCATAGCTATCTCTCCACTTATATATTTAATAAATTCAGTAGAATTTTGAGAGATACTGGAGGTAAACATGAATCATTGGATATTTTAACCTGAAGTTTACATATTTAATGTATAATACAAATTAGAAACACATTTTTTTCATCTACTTTGTTTTCAGCTTCCCAGAGCTTCCAATCTTTTTAGTAATGCTTAAATTAATGATAGCTACTATTCATTGAGTTGTAACTCTGATCATTTCATATCTTCACAACACCAGGTAGGGATTATTATCCTTATTTTAGGCATGAGGTGATTGTTTCATTTCAGAATACTTAAATTAGCTTCATATACATGTGCCTGAAAAAGCAGCTGTTCAATGAATTAAAATATTTATGGACCCAGAATTATAAAAACAAAACAAAACAAAAGATAAAAACCACAGGAAATGATTAAGTAGTTTTATAAAATCTTAAAACAGATGATTAAGATGTACTTTTCTTTTTATTATGATAAATTAACTACATTATTCTTTAGCACCTAAAATATTCTCATTAGAAATAAGAGTATCTTTTCATGATGTTATAACTCTTCTAGCATGATTCATGTTTGGTCTTGGTTTAAGCAATATCCTTCTAAATATAATTTCATTACCAGCATCAAACTTTTGTGAAGATACCCAGTCTTATTTTTTCCTTTCAGCATGAATATATCAAAACTTGTATCATCTGCTGTTATATGTAATTGCAGAGCTACAGTGTTTTAAATTATGTCATCTCAACCTATTTGTGTTTAATATTTAAGTATACTAAAAATTATAATGAATTAGTACTCAAGTAATTATTAAGAATCAGAACAAATAAATGGTCAGAATTATAAGTAAAGTGTCTTTTTTTTTTTACTAGGTACTTAGAAGACCATGATATATATCTCTTTCGAATGTGATATCTACTCTTGAGTATTTGGAAATAAAGGAGACATTTCAGATTTTTCCAGCAGGTGGCAGAATTGTTTAATAAATTACAGATTGACTGTTGATTAAAAATTTTTTCTTTGAACTGATTTGGAATACTCTTTTCTCTAAAATAATTGGATGTATTATTTTCCTCCAAACAAACCCTGCACTACTATTTTATAAACTGTTAACTTTTAAGATGAAGATTTTAAAATGACCATAGGGATTACTCTTGGTCAGTAATACACAATGATGTAATTTGCAATTGTATTTTGAAGAACTGACCAAAAATTTTAAAAATCTTACATATAATTTTTTCAGTAGTAACATTCTGTTTTGAGTTGGCAGAGATCACATAATGTAATCATTACTATGGAAATCATCAAAGTGATAGAATATCCTAGAATGTTTTATGATTTTAGCTAAAACATGCCTTTTATTTAGAGATATCTATAAAAAGTTGAACTTTAAAATGCTTTGTTGAATGTAAAATAATTATAAAGCTTTTATATAGATTGCTGTCTCAGAGTTATCTGTAGGTTGTATTTTAAATTTTCTGATCTTCGTATAAGGGAAAGAGTTACTTGTCCTCTTTTGCTTTTAGGGTTCCATAATTGCTTTATATTAAGAATAGCAATAGTAATGTCAATAACAAAAATAATTAGTATTTATTAAATACTGTATATTAAATACTATTCTTAGCACTTGTCATAATTCACTGTATTTGTGGAAGAATATAATAAGTGAGGAAAAATAATATATCTCATTTTGATTTGTCAAGATCACTTATTGATGAAACTCAATTTGTATATTATCATATTTGCATAGAACCCAGTTTCTCTACATCATTGTAAATCAGATGAACCTATTGCTTTTTTTTTTTATCCCTCTCACTTTTCATAGTACTACTCAGTTCAGTAATTTCTTTCTGGTGCTATTTGAACATTTTCTAAGTGTAAATTACTCTGCAAGAGTTATAAACATGAATTGACATGCTTGCTTTTGAGATTTCACAGTTGAATGGGGTTTGGTGGAGAAGTAATATCTTAAGAACTATATGTCAGACTTCACTATTTGATTGTTAGAATAAATTTCCTTTTTAATAAAATGACTTGGAAATGTATCTAATTTTAAAAAAAATTAGTTTGTCATTTTAACTCTTGAGGCTATTTCTTCACTTTTATCTTTGTTGCTATCAAGGTGACTGTTGCCTCCATCTTGTGGTCCAACCGACATATTGCACTCTTTGCTGGAGATCCTAATTATGCTTTTTTCCTCCTTCAGCTGAATATATCAGATAAAATTACTTCTTTTCTGTTCTGTTTATTAAAAACATAACTCTCATTAAGCATACATTGGTTTATCTTTTCTCTAAGGCTTTGCTCTAGAAATCATCTTCTCTCTTTTTCATGTATTTTTCATCTTTCCCTCTACATTGTCTGCTTACCCTCAAAGAGGACAGAAGGTACTCAAAAGGGACCACTTAAAGCAACCTTTTGAAGAATGAAGTGTTAGAAAAAAAATTATTGTGATGATAATGCATGATGGTGGTCATATGTGAGAGGGAGGGAGAAGATTGATTAGCCCTTTGTGTTAAAGAATGAAACATAAAATTCTCACCAAAATTTACTATATGAATGCAACTATTATATAAGCTAATCGTTAGAATTAAGAATAAATCAAATACTCATTTCCCCCCTAGCTTTATTGAGGTTTAGTTGACAAATGAAAATTGTCTATATTTATAGTGTTCATTCTGAATGAATATCATAAATAGATGTATACATTGATATATGTATACTTTTTCAAATGATTACTACAATCAAGCTAATTAACATCTATCACCTGACATAGTTATCTTGGATTTTTTTGTGGTGAACAAATACTGATTTTTTTACATAGGTTTTCTGACAAAATTATGATAGTACAATATGACATTCTTTATTTCACATTTGTCTCTTTCAATGGGATTAACAAAAATGTCTTTTTGCAAAAGTTGAAGGTGTCATAAAATTTTCTAAAGATTTTTATTAATTGATGATTGATATTCTATTCATTATCCTTTGAATCACCTTTCAAATTCTAATCCTTATCAGTCTTAACAATGTTCCCACCTTCTCAATTAGAAATTAATAATTTTCTTAAGATTTTATATTACTTTCACAGACTTCATGAAACTTTATCTTTTGTAAGATTTACAATTTCACTTTGCATTCAACTTAAGCTATACTTATAAACATTAGAAAATTGGAGAGACTGACTTATAAACAAAGAGATTGCATTGAAGAGTGGGTAGGAATTCTAAAATTGAGTAGATGTTTAAATGTGGACTGATAGTATAAGTTACATGGTGAATATTTTAATTTATGTTGAAACTATTACTTTCTTACATGTACTGAGAACTTCAGTTACTCTGTTAATGAATACCCACCCAGTCACTGAGGAATTCCTGGACTCAAAATACCTTGCCTTCTCCTCCCTGGCAAGACTTTTGAAAATATAGTCAACCTACTTACTTTAGTATCCCTCATCTAGAATTCACCATTTCAGAAGCATTGTACTTTGTACTGTATGCCCCCATTGTATTACAAGTGATTGCTTGTGTAGCTAGTTTCCTGACTCTTGTGTTCTTCTGGACAGTGTCTAGATTGTAGTAGGTGTTTAGTAAAACTTGTTCATCCGTTTGACTGATACTATATACCTACTGTGTGCCAGGCACAGTGCTAGCTATTTGAGATACTATATTAATAAATAGAAAACTCAAAAATCTATACCCTTATTGCGCTTACATTGCAACTAAGGGAGTCAAATGATTTAAAAGACAAATAAATAAATTGCATAATTGTTACCGTGTGGTAAGTGCCAAGAGGAAAGAAAAAGTAGATCAGAGTTTAGAATCAAGAGTGCTGGGGATAGGGAGAGGGTTGAAATTTTAAATGGTATAGTTAAGGTAGCTTCATTGAGAAGGTAATAAAAATATAGCTGTACCAGTACTAGTGCTCTTTTGGTTTCTGTTTTTCATGGAATATCTTTTTCATCCCTTCACTTTCAATCTATTTATGTTCTTCACATGAGTCTCTTGTAGGCAGTACATAATTGAGTCATTTTTTAAAAAAAATTTATTTAGCCACTGTCATTTGATTGGGGAATTTAATTAATTTACTTTCAGGATAATTGTTGATAGATAAAGATTTACTACTGCCATTTTGTTATTGTTTTCTGGTTGTTTTGTAGGTCCTTTGTTCCTTTCTTGCTCTCTTAATGTCTTCCTTTGTGAGTAGATGATTTTCTTTAGTGGTATATTTTGATTCCTTTTTATCTTTTGTCTATCTAGTATAGCATTTTGCTTTGTGGTTACCATGAGACTTAAAAAAACATCATATGGTTATAACAGACTATTTTAAGCTGATAACAACTTAACTTTGATTGCATTGAAAAACTACAATTTTATTCCACCTCCTCTCACATTTTTTGTTTTGATGTCACAATTTACATCTTTTTATATTGTGTATCCCTTAAAATTATTGTAGCTGTTATTTTTAAAAGTTTGTCTTTTAACCTTTGTATAAAGATATAACTGATTCATACACCAACCACCATTATAGTATTTGCGTATTCTGAATTTGACTATGTACTCGAACCAGTGAATTTTATACTTTCATATATTTTCATGTTAGTAATTAGTGTCCTTTTCTTTCAACTTGAGTAACTCTAGCATTTCTTGTAAGGCAGGTCTAGTGATGATGAACTTTCTTAGCCTTTGTTTGTCTGGGAAGATCTTTATCTCTCCTTCATTTCTGAAGGACAGTTTTGCCAGGTTAAGTATTCTTCGTTGAAAGTTATTTTCCTTTAGGCCTTAATATGTCACCTCAGTCTCTCCAGGCCTTTAAGGTTTCTGCTGATAAAACCACTGATAGCCTTATTGGAATTTCCTTATGTATGACATGCTTCTTTTCTCTTGCTGCTTTCAATATCCTCTCTTTGTCTTCGATTTTTGACAGTATGATTATAATATGTCTTGATGTAGTCTTGCTTGTATTGAATCTGATTGTAGAACTTTGACCTTTCTATGACTGATTATTTATATCTTTCCCCAGATTTGGGACTTTTTTTTTTTTTTTTTGATGCAGAGTCTCACCGTGTTGCCCAGGCTAGAGTGCCGTGGCGTCATCCTCACTCACAGCAACCTCAAACTCCTGGGCTCAAGTGATCCTCCTGCCTCAGCCTCCCAAGTAGCTGGGACTACCGGCATGCACCACCATGCCCGGCTAATTTTTCTAGATATTTTTAGTTGTCCAATTAATTTCTTTCTATTTTTAGTAGAGACGGGGCCTCGCTCTTGCTCAGGCTGGTTTCGAACTCGTGAGCTCAAACAATCCGCCCGCCTCGGCCTCCCAGAGAGTTAGGATTACAGGCATGAGCCACCGCGCCCGGCCGATTTGGGACATTTTAAGCTACTATTTCTTTAAATATGCTTTCTGTTCCTTTCTTCTTTTTCTTCTTCTTTTTTTTTTTTTTTTTGAGACAGAGTCTCACTCTGTTTCCCGTGCTAGAGTGCTGTGGCATCAGCCTAGCTCACAGTAACTTCAAACTCCTGGGCTCAAACGATCCTCCTGCCTCAGCCTCCCAAGTAGCTGGGACTAAAAAATTAGATTGGCATTTTTCTATACCTCATTAATTGTTTTTGTATCTTTATTATTTCCTTCCTTGTTTCTTTACTGGTTTACTTTATTATTTTTCTAGCTTTTTGAGCTGAAAACTTAATTCATTTGTTTTCAGTTTCATTGATGTGTTTAGGGCTATGAAATGATAACTACTTTGTAACTCACAGATTCTAATGTGTGGTATTTTATCATTTTTTGAAAGAAATGCTATAATTTCAGTACGCGTCTTTCCTTTCAATCAAGAGCTATTTATTTAGTAGATGGTTTTAAAATTTCCAGGTGGAAGAATATTTTTGTTTTTGTGTTAATTTCTTATTATAGTACGTTATGAGAATGTCATTTGTAATATTTCTATATTCTGGAAGTTAATGATTTTTTAATGGTCAGTTTTTGTGACTGTTTCTATGTGCATTTGAGAAGAAAACATTCTTTCCATTATGAGGATGTAAAGTTCAATATATATCTATAAGGTCTACATTATTATGTTGTTGGTTGTCTATATCCTTATTTATTTTTTTTCCATATAGTCTGTCTTGTACTGAGAGGATTATGTTACGGTTTCCTTTTATTAGTGTGTTTTTTATCTGTGTTCTACTAACGTCATTTATAAATGTTTGCTTTATTGAGGTGGTGGTTGTGTTATTTGTTTAATAGTTATTTATAATCTATTATATATTTATTGTGAATTGTGACTTTTTGTATTAAGTACCTTTGGTCCTGTTTAATGCTCTCTACTTGAATTCTGTTTTAATATTACAATAATAGCTTCTGCTTTTACTTGCCTGATATACCTTTGTCTTGTTCTTTTTGCTCATTCTTTTATTTTTAGCGTTTAAAATCACTTTGTTTTAAGTGTGTTTCTTGTATTCTTGTTTCTTTCTTTCTTTCATTGATTGATTGATTTATTGACATGTCTCACTCTGTTGCCTGGGCTAGAGTGCAGTGGCGTCATCATAGCTCACTGCAGCCTCTAACTCATGGGTTCAAGCAATCCTCCTGCTTCAGCCTTCCACATAGCTGGGACTACAGGCACACACCACCATGCCTGGCTAATTTTTTAATTTTTTGTAGAGATTTGGTCTCACTGTTGCCTAGGCTAGTCTTGAACTCCTGGGCTTGAGTGATCCTCCCACCTTGGCCTCCCAAAATGCTAGGATTGCAGGAATGAGCCACCATGCCTGGCCTACTTGTTTCTTTTATAGCTTATAGGTTGAGTCTTGATTTGTCAGCCAAATTTTTAATCTTTTTCTTAAGTAGGTAAGTTAAGCCCATTTACATTTATTGATGTGCATATTCTGTTTTTTGCTATGTTTTAAAATTTCTCATGGTATTTAGAAAGGTTTGGAGTTTTGTATTTACCTTTGTATATGTACCTTTTTTAATATCTTTATTTACTGGCTTCTTATTTATTCTTTTACTATCTCATTTGGTAGTTTTTAATGGTATCCTTTAATTCTCACCAACTGCTTTCAGAATAAGCAGTGAACTTATTCCCCTTTCCTTTATCCTTTTCACTTCTCCTTCTAATATTTAGTCACATTTTTGACTACTTCTACAATGCATGTGTTATATAGCACATGACATATCAGATGATTAGATTTTCACTTTGGTCTTTATGTTTATTCTAGACCTAAATCTTTAACTAAATATATTAAATGCTTTCCATTAGTCTTTTTGCTAATATTTCCCCAGGAAACTTTGGTTGGATAAAGTTCATTTTCTGGTAGACTCTTCAAGAGGGCTTCCTGAGTATAGAATTCCCTGAGTTCATGCATGTCTGTAGCCTTGAATTTGATGATTAGATATAAAATCTTTGTCTCATACTTTTTTTATTGAGGATTTTTGTTTTTGTTTTTGCTTTTATAGAGACAAGATCTCTCTCTGCCACCCAGGCAGGAGTTCAGTGGCCTGATCGGAGCTCAATGTAACCTTGAACTCTTGGGCTCAAGCCATCCTCCCACCTCAACCTCCTGAGTAGCTAGGTGTGTGACACTACACCTGGCTAATTTTTAAAAATTTTTTTCATAGAAACAAGGTTTCACTATGTTGCCTAGGCTGGTCTTGAACTCCTGGGCTCAAGCGATCTTCCCTCCTTGGCCTCTCAAAGTGCTGGGACTACAGGTGTGAGCCACTGGGCCAGGCCTAAAGAATTATATACACACAGTAACTGATTATATGTATATATTTGTGTTGGTTTCTGGACTAGTCTGTTCCGTTTATCTGTATGTTAATTCTTTCCATAAAAATGGAATGATTTAATAATTATAGGAATGCTCTCTTTTATTTTATTTTCTCTCAAAAATTTCAAATTAGTATCATCTATCTAGCCTTCTGGCTATATTTTACTATCACTTCATAAAGAATCAAAAATCATCCTGCTAGAATTTAAATTAGAACTCACTCAGTTAACCTGTTAATTAACTTAGGAAGTACTAATGTCTTTGTAATATTTGTTATTCCCAATCCGGAACCTGGTATATTACTATGCTTATTCAAGTCTTATTTCTCTTCACTGCTCTGCAACTTTGAGAAAATTAATTTTTCTTTTACTTAGTGTGCCCATTTGTAAAACGGGAATAATAATGCTATCTATCTCATAGTGTTGTCCTTGAAATTAAGTGAAATAATTGATATTAAGTGTTAACAGGACAGTGATTGGCACATTCTAAGTGCCCAGTAAACTATCATTTTTACTAATTCTAGTAGTTTCTTTTTATTCACATATTATCTGAAAGTAATGTTGACTTTATCTTCTTATTTCAAGTAGTATACTCCTTTTTTCTGTCTTGTATTCTATTTGTTCAACATGGCACTATTATTATTTTTAAATGCCTGCTATGAGCCAGGTATGCTCTGTCAATATCCTGAATTCTATAATGAACAAGTCAGACAAGATCCTTGTTCTCATGGAGCTTATATTCTCATGTTGGCTCATGCTTTTGAACAATGCTAAATTATAAAGGTTAGAGTGGGTATTCTTCTTTTATTTGAGTATTTAATAAAAACATATTAAGTAGTTCACAACGAAGCACAATTTTTCTTTTGTTATAAGACAAATATTTGTCATGCTAAGAAAACATCTTTCCACTACTAGTCAGTAGTAGTGCTCATTCATTTTATTTAGTCAACACGTGTCATTTGTATGCTAGGTAATGCTCTGGGTACTGCGTGTACACTGACAAGCACATGTTCTCATGGAAAACCAGTCTAATCAGGGACACAGACATTAATGTAATTTTTATACAAACTGTGTTGTTAAAATGGTTGTTAGATTTGATCAAATGTCATTTAAAAATCTAGAGGTGTTAATGTTTTTTCTTATTTGAACTATTGAATTGATGCATTGTACTAATATTAAACTGTTCTTATATTTTTGTAACTTAAAAATATTATAGCACTATATTACATAAGAATTTTCACACTTTGACCCTTGTGTGGGGTTGATACATAGTTTGCAAGTGGTAATTCGATTGAATTTTATACTAAAAATTCATGTTTGAAATTTGTAGAATGTTTTCTGATAATGTTGGTCTGAACAAATTTTTATAGAAAAGTATAATACTGAGTACAGTTGTTATTCAGGTTTGTCTTTCTACCTCCACTCTGAGCCTCTTTTAATGCATCTAACACAGATTTTGGGTATGTGTTATTTGAGTGGGGGAAGATAGTGCCATGCTGGCTAGGAATCAAAATATTAGGTAACATTTATTGTCACATTTACTGAGAGATCTTGTGCCACTGTTCTAAGAGTTTTGTACGTGTTAACTCATTCAGTTCTCAAAACAGCTCTATGAGGTAGGTACTACTATTATCTCCATTGTCAGATAAGGAAACCAGGGCACACAGACAAGGGGTGCAGAACTGGCAAGTAGTAGAGTCAGATTTTAAACCCAGGTGATCTGGCTTCAGTGCCAACAGCTCAACTATTCTGATAGGTGTATGAATCAAGAAAGGTAGGTTATGCTGCCATAACTAACACTGAAAATTTAGTTTTTAACAAAACGAAAGATTGTTTCTTTCTCATGAGAAATGCGTGGTGGGACGGAGTGGCTCTCCAGAACAGCAGTCCTCCGTGTGCTGGCTCTGAATTCCCAGCTGTTTCCATCTTCTGGCAACTCAATATCAACTTTTGCTACTAAACATCACCATGGTGGGGAAAAGAGGGAACAAAGAAGATGGCACACTGGCTTTTGAAAGCTTCCACTTGGAGTGACACATATCCCTTCTCCTATTTCATTGGCTGAAGCAAGTCACACGGCCACATCTTACTTCCATAGGCAGGGAAATGTGACCCTCTCAGGTGCCCAGAGGAGTGAAGCACCAGATCATTAGTGATGGCCCTGATGTCACCAGCGTAGGCACCCCAGCTCTAGCTCTGCTATTGACCTTCAACAGGACCCTTTGCTTCCAATTTTAACATCTGAAAATGACAAGATATTTTTATGTCTTCAATTGATACCTATTATTTATTGAGAGCCTGCCATGTGACCCTGGCAATGCAAAGGTAAAACACGGTGAAATCCATGCCCTCAAGCAGTTTGCAATTTAATAGAGATCTCACTGATAATTGTCAGTCTAAAATCCCAAGATTCTATTAAAAAGCAACCACAATAACAAACTTATCTTCATGTCTTCCAGAATGTTACATTCTAGATACTCAGGTATTTTGTCAGAACTTTCTTCCTTCTTCCTTGCGTACCCGAATCCAATTAGCTGTAGTGAAACTCCTTCACAGAAGCAGATACACACATGATCATCTCTTTTGGATCATTATGTATGTATATACTGCCATATCACAAAAATAAAGCAGACTTTGTGTCGTTCTCACAGCTATTTTGAATTCAGTACATAGAACACTTCATAAAAATAGAAGAAAATCAATGTGAGAAATACTTGGGCAGATAACTTTGCACATAATGTACATTCCAGATATCAGTGTTTTTTCTATTACTCACGAATAAACCCAAATTATAAAACTTTAAAAATTTCAAAAAATTTGGTTTACAGTTAATTTTCCCCTAGAGGAATATTTATTGGTATGAAATAGAAGAAATATGAATCACTACACTTTGAGCATGCATAAAACTGGTTTGCCAATTTTTTTAATCTCGTAGGATTTGAAGCAGCCTGCCAAGTTTTAATTTACTAGTTGCCTCTAGTTAAAATACAGTTCACAATGAAAAATTTATGGGAACTTGAGGCATTGTCTTTAAACATGATGCAGCGTTAAAAATTTGAACAAAATGTGCAAAGAATTCCATTTTATTTTACGCTGTTGTAATTGTGGCATTTCCTTTATTTTTAGTACTGCATGTTGAATTCTTAAACCAAAGCCAAAAAACAGTGATGCAATAGTTGGATATGTCTTTAGTGTCTTATAGACCATTGTAAATGAACTTCTGATGAATCATATTCATTTCTCATCCTGTCACAATTCTTCAGCACTTGAGAGCTGTTGAGTTAGTTTCACAATATAACAGTTTTTTGTTTTTTTTTTTTGAGACAGAGTCTTACTCTTTTGCCCGGGCTAGAGTGAGTGCCGTGGCGTCAGCCTAGCTCACAGCAACCTCAAACTCCTGGCTCAAGCGATCCTTCTGCCTCAGCCTCCCAAGTAGCTGGGACTACAGGCATGAGCCACCATGCCTGGCTAATTTTTTCTGTATATTTTTAGTTGTCTGATTAATTTCTTTCTATTTTTTTAGTAGAGACGGGATCTCGCTCTTGCTCAGGCTGGTTTCGAACTCCTGAGCTCAAACAATCCACCCTCCTCGGCCTCCCAGAGTGCTAGGATTACAGGCATGAGCCACCGTGCCCGGCCAATATAACAGTTTTTGATAAGTTAATTTACTATTAATACTTGCTTATACTTCCAACTTATTTAATATCAACATGTCTGTTCCCCTTCTCAATAGTAAAACAAGGATAGAGACCACGATTACATATTCCCAGAACCTCTGGTTTGCCAAGTAAGTAATCATTACCTATTACTGGGATTTCTTAAAGGCAAAATAAAAATAATAAGAATCTTTGATCATAGGAAGGGCTTAAAGAGAGAAGCTGGTAATATTTACTAGAAAAGATCAATAACCATTCTCTTCTTTCAATATAGATATTCCCCTTAAGTGATCTGGTCTTCTTCCATGACATCAAGTGACTCCCAAATACTCATCTCCAGGCATGGCTTTCTTCCTAAACTCCACACTAGCATTTCAACTGTCATCACCACCCGGTTATCCAAATAAGTAGCTTGGACTCAAAATATGTAAACCAGAATATTTTATCTTCTCATCTCTGACCCCCAAACCCCTACCGGCTTCCTTCGTGGTCTCTCTTTTTCAGGATGCCGTCATCATCCATTTGGCTAAACAATGTACCTAGAGTCCTGGGTTCCTCTATTTTCCTTATCAAACACTAAGTTTTGTTGATTCGACTTCCTTAAGTCGTCCACTCCATCCTCTTCGTACAACTTCCAACTCTAAGGTTAGAACTAATTCAGGCTGTTTGTGCTGCTATAATGAAATACCTGAGACTGGGTAACTTATACATACTGGAAACTTATTTCTCAGAGTTCTGGAGGTTGGGAGATCAAGGAGCAGGAAGGTTTGGTGTCTGGTGAGGGCCTGGCCTCTGCTTCCAATATGGTGCCTTGAATGCTACATCCTTACACAGTGAAGTTGCAAAGGCAAGGGGCCTAGCTAGTTCCCTCCAGCCCTTTTACAAGGTTGCTAATCCCATTTATGAGGGTTTCACCCTCAATGCCTTAATCACCTCCTGAATGCCCCACTTGATAATACTATCATTTTGAGGTTTAAGTTCCCACATATGAATTTTGGAGGGACATAGCACCTTCATTTCCTACCTAACAACAGCAGTAGCCTCCTAAGCAGCCTTCCTGTCTCTAGACAGGCTTCCTCTAATTATTCCCTGCTGTACCTAGGCCTGTGACTTTTCTCGTGGTGAAATCTGAGCATGTCCATGTACCTCCACTGCTGGTTTCACTCTCTTGAGTAAATGAGTCTAGTTCCACACTCTGGCCTTTTCCCAGTTCAGCTGCTTGCTGGGAGGTCTAAGTCAACTGTGCCCTGAGAGTGATGTCCTGTTTGCACCCTCCTGAAATGCTCTATATCTCATATCATTCTTGCCTGCCTCTGTAGAGTTCTTTTTTACCCTGACCATGCTCTCTCTCTCTCTTTTTCTTTTTTTTTTTGAGACAGAGTCTCACTC
>CAUYRB010073322.1:0-14850 GCA_963574695.1 Propithecus perrieri | reverse complement strand
GAGTAGCTGGGACTACAGGCATGCGCCACCATGCCCGGCTAATTTTTTATATATATATATTTTTAGTTGTCCAGATAATTTCTTTCTATTTTCAGTAGAGACGGGGGTCTCGCTCTTGCTCAGGCTGGTCTTGAACTCCTGACCTTGAGTGATCCACCCGCCTCGGCCTCCCAGAGTGCTAGGATTACAGGCGTGAGCCACCGCGCCTGGCCAAGGGCTAGCCTTTGATACAAATAATACGAATCTTTGAACCTAAAATATTGTGCCCTTATTACCTCAAAACAGGATATATTTTGTTTTGTAGCAACTCCTTTTTCTTTTTTATTTCTGGATTTTTCTTTCAGATTCAAAATATTTCTGTAATTCCATGAAATGCTCATAGGTTATAGGCATCATGACAATCATGAACAATCAAGAAATTCAACTTCTTTTTTCTGAATTTGAAGAAACTCTTTATTATCTTCTCTATTATACTCCCAAACATCTAAACCCTTATGGGAAATATAATAGGAGAGATTGATTTCCATCTGTGGTAGACAGAATAGTGTTCTCCCAGAATTGGTGAATATATTGCCTTCAATGGCAAAAGAGACTTTGCAGTTTATAGATATGATTAAATTAAGGATCCTGAGATGGGGAAAGTTATCCACGATTATTTGACTAGCCCTGACGCAATTACAAAGGCCTTTCTAAGAGGGCCAGAATCAGAGAGAGAGTTAAAGATGTTACACTACGGCCTTTAATGAGAGAGTAAAGGGCCACGAGCCAATAGATATAGGAGGCCTCTAGAAGATGGAAAAGGGAAGGGAATGAACTTTCTCTTAGAGTTTCCAAAGGAAATGTAGCCCTATCAACACCTGAATTTTAGCCCAATGAGACTTCCGACCTACAAAACTCTCAGATAATACATTTGTGTTGTGCTAAACGTGTCTGTGGTAACTCCTTGTAGTCTTGCAGTAGCAATAGGAAACTAGTACACCATTCAAGAAAACTTCAAAGAGAACCTGGCATTCAGGGTATGTTTTCCATAGGTAGAATGAAGGGAAAGGCCTGCCATGAGGATTGGAAAGAACCATGGACTCTGTTACCAAATGAGGACATGTTGAATAAATCCCACTCTGTATAATGTGAATGATGAGAGAGATTGAGGGAATTTGTGGAGTAAAGTCTGCCTGGTGTTTAATTTCTTTTTTTTTTTTTTAATTTTGATTTAGTCAATGGAAAGTCAATTGAAGACTGGATGCAAATCCATTCCCCACCACACACACACACACACACACACACACACACACACACACAGACACACACAGAGAAACATATGCAAATCGTTATCTAAACTACATAAAGTTTGTGTGAGTGTTCGATCATTGATCTTTCTTGCTATTATTACAAGTCCTTCACCAGTGGTTCTTGCTTTTGTGTTGCTTTTGTGGTCATAATTCTCATTCTTACTTTGCAAATGTAGCATTTCAGGCAATACTAATGAAAAATGTCTGAAAAAGGTAAACCAAATTCTAACAGTTGCTTTCAATATACTGGGGCCATATGGGAAGGAAAGAGGCAACAGCCAAAATATTTTATAGCTATATGACCTTGCTAAGTTTTTGTTGTGTTTTTCCCCTATTTTCCTCACATGCAAAATGAGACTAACAAATACTACCTTAGCTGTTTGTTGTAGACATTAAAAGAAATAATAAACTCATATCACTTAGAAAAAAAGAGGAGAAAAGAAGAAAAACAGAGGGAGAGAAATAGAATTCTAACATTGATTAAATGTATACTAATCCCATAACTTGCACTGTGTTTTGTTATCAACACAATATATTTTTGATAAAATTTACTCTCTTCTTTCTCAAAAGAACTGTCCACTCTGAAGTCCTGAAGAATGATAGAGCTGCTAATTAGGGAAATGGTGCTTGTTTTCAAATAGATTTTTAATTTTTTGGCTCAAACGTCATGTTAGTAAGAAAAAAAGAAGAAAACAAAACAAAACAGAACACTGGAAACAAGAGTTGCAGAGTTTTTTCTGTTGAAAAGATTTGATCCTGTGTTGGTACAACTTCCTTATCCTAACCATATTCTGACCTAGGAAAAAAGTAGACGTCTCAAAATAAAGAGAAATTATTTTCCACTGACAAAACTAGAATTATATATTTTAAAATATGGATTCATAATCCTGTTGCAAAACCAACAGAGACAAAAGTTCCAAATTGCTAAGGTTTTGAACCATGCTACAAAATAGTTTAGCTAGCACTCTACTTTCCGAAAGAATGGCTGACAAATTCTACCCAGGCTAGTGGAAATGTTTTGCTCTTCCCTTAGTATAGGGATTAAAAATGAATGAAGAATTAGCTAAAATGACCTAAAATAAAGAGAGTTAACAAGAGACAACATTGAATCTCTCTAAGCATAAAACATAAGAGCAGAGGGAGTTCTAATTCTTTTAAACACAATGTCTTCAGTGGGAAAATTGAACTGGTAAGACTCGTCAGATTGTATTAAGTGAAGGAAGATGGTATGTCACAGAGATCAATGCATTGCCCACCTCTGCCTTCCTATCAGTGTGGCTTCCCATCATGATGAACAGATGTGTAAATCACAGGAAATTGAAAGAATAGTCAACTGCCAAGAGGAAGTTTTGAGAAGTGAGTTCCTTTAAAACGACTATAAATGCCACTGTAAAATTTTCAGTTTACAGCAAAGATTTTATAAAACAAAGAAAATTAACACCTTGACTGCATAAATGATTGTATTACAATGCTCCATTATGAAAAATTGATTAGATATTGACCTATTACTATGTATACAAACTTAGTAAATGCAATTTCCACATGTAAATACTAGATATTAATACATAGGTCCTAATTAGTCATTAACTGATAGTAAACTGCTATTATTAGATGAATAATACTAGCTTACACCATTTACCTTTACATTAATTTTATTGTGTCATTATATCCTTGCAATAACTTCTAAAGACAGCAACATTATCCATATTTTACAGATATGAAGACTGAGTTTCAGGGAGCTTACCACTTGCTGACGGTCATGCTCTTAAAATGTTTGCAGAGTGGAGATTCTAATCTCAATTTATTTGATTCTGAAGTTTAAGATTTTTAACTGCTATGTGAAAATGCACACAGAATTGTCCCCCTACACACAAAAATCCTATCCCATATATCTATGTATGCAGGTATATATGTATGTAGGCATGTATGTATGTATTTATATAATACATCTATACACATACAGTGTATGCGTTGGTGGGCATTGGTCTTATGTATCTTTCAGAATTGTCCTTCACCAGAGCAATCTGAGAAAGTGATAGGCTCTATCTTTCAGGTGAGAATAGAGTGGCCTTGGACAAGGAAAGGATGTAGACAATAGGGGGACACAGGGAGAAAGAAAAATTGCTAAGGTTTATTTCTACTATGAGAAGGTAAAAGGAACCAAGGTTGCAATTTAAAGCTCCATGTATCTTTCAAAGAATTCTAAGAGGCACATTAAGCCAAAGTGAGAAATTGATATGGGATCTTACTAAAGTAGTCAGAATTTGTAGATTGAGGAAAATAAGCTACTAAATCTATCTTCAGTTCTTCGGATATGCCAAAATCTCATCCTTTTCACTAACACAAAACATTCTTTTTAAATACAGGGCAGTTTTCCTAAATGTGATAGTAATTACTTTTTTCATATAAATACTGTATAAGTGTACTTAAGTCTATGAATATATGTCAAGATACATATCTCTATAATATAGATGCATAAATTTCTTATAATGTAGAGAATGTAATGACAAGGCAAAGAAACATTGATATTCTGATTCTGACACTGATAACTTTGGATTCAAATCCCCATTCTTAAGAAATGTTATCATTTTTATTATGAAAATGAAAATAGTATTACACACCCCTTAGGATTCATGAAAAAAATGAAAGCATTAAAATATAAAGTCTCACAATAATGAGAGGTCTTATTATGGCTTCGAATGTTTTTGCTGTTTGTTTGGCTTTTTATTCTCAATATTATTCAAATATATGGGGATTTCAGGTGAGGTATGAAAAGATATATTCTTTGTCCAAGTTAGGAGTTTGCATCAGAAAATGATTATTTAAAGTTACCTAAAGGTGAATGAAATAACAATGTACATTGAATATGTGCTTTCATCAGTGTGTGCATTAAATTACCTCTGATTTTTTTTGTGTGTATTGAATTAATATGCAACAACATCTATCTCTGTGCCTGACATCTCCTGGACAGATAATATTTTGTCATTAAGTAGATATCTGAATTTATTGGGCACAAGCAATGTCCTGGGTGTGTACTGGCTTATATGTATATATACAAAGACATTGTGTATATATATGTGTGTGTGTGTGTGTGTGTATATACATATATATATATATATATATAGACAAAAACATTGTTGTAATTTTTGTGAACTTCAGAATATAAAAACCGGGACAGGGTAAGTGAGATTCAATATGATAACCAAATGAAGTATAAATACTAAAATAAAGATATGTACAAAGTTCTTTAGGGCAGCAACCTTATCCTTTAATCGTGTGGGATAGACCATGTTATTCTTCAAAACTCTGCAAGAGCTCACAGGTTTACTCAGGGTTAAAGCCACAATGCTCATAGTAGCCTACAAGGCCCTACATAAAATTGTTCTTCATATCAGTTTATTACTCCCTTCTCCTACTCTTTCACTCTGCTCAATACAATCCAATTCTTTGCTGTTCCTCAAACATGGCACACATACTCCCAACTTAGGCTCTCTGTGCTGGCTTGCTTCTCTGCCTATCCTACACTTCCTTAGCTGTTCACTTGCTTCACGATGTCTTATACATCAAATTGGAGAACTAAATTTTTATCTTAGGCACATTTTCAAGGTTTTAAGCAGAAGAAGTCATATTAGTTCCATCTTTAATTGATATCATCTGGGACATTGCTGGAATGATGGATGACCCTGGAGAAGATAATGATTCAAACTAGATTAGTGCTGGTGAAGATGAAATGAAGTTGACAGAATGGAATAACAATTCTGATGCAGATTCGAAAATTTCATAATTGAATGGATGCAGGAAGCAGAGAAAAAAACTGAATTGAGAAATCAGAGGAAGTGTTCTTGGCTAAGGAGACTGAGTGTTCAGCAATATTATTAGGTAATATAATATGGAGACTGTAACACAGGAGTTATAGATATTGGGTTCAATCTTCTATGTGGAGTAAATAAGGCAGGGGAATTGAAGAAGGCAATTGGCAATAAAATTCTGAAGCTTGAAGGATGATTTGAAGAGGCTATTAAGATTAATTGGTGTATACATGGCAGACAGTGTCATGGACACAGATATAATGAATGAGAGAGAGACTAGAGAAAATGATCGGGAGATATCTTTAGGGAATAATAAACATCAACGAACAGACCATGCTTAAGTACTATGGCAAGTCCATGTTCAAAGGGTCATGGAAGAACAGAGGGTGGAATGTATAATGCTGGTCTGTTAAGGAATAATTTCTTAGAGGTCTTGGAGCCTTAGAAAATGAAGGAATTTTACTTAAAAATCCTTTCAAGAAAAAAAAATTATGCATGTAAATATCATATAATAACTGGGGAGCAGTTTACTGTATGTAATACCCAGGATTATGGGTTTGGTGTTAGTCATTAAGAAAGGAAAGTTAGACTAATAAAAACCCTACACAGTCTGGCTGTTGCCCTAAAACCTGAATTGATGAGGTAGGTAAGGGGAGGGAAGAACTGAAGATAATTACAGCTTGGTTTTGTTATTGGTTAAACATTCTATTTATTAACATCAGGAAAAGCAAAATAAATTCCAGTCCAAATTTAAGTTTAAATTGAGCAGATAGTGAGAGTTTTGAGTTAGCAGTTTCCACTAGCTGGTATGAACTTGGGTAAGTCGCAGGAATCATCCAATATTAGACTTAGATATTTTGGTTTAAAGCGTGCAGACATAAGCGGACAGCTGGTATACCTTTACCAATAAGACATAAATTTTCACTTTAATGTAATTATTGTGAAGTTATTTAAAATAACCTGAAATCTGTATAGATTACTTTGGCTGTCATAGTACTTTTCATGTTTTGGACAGTTTAAATTATCAGCTACAAAAATATTTACTTCATTTATGAATTATCCCTAAAACTTCTACCTCGGGCTGCGATGGAGTATCTAGTATCATACCATATCTCTCATTCAGAATGCTCAGAATAAATGTGAAACAGTTTGAAGTCATCAGAAAGCAAACTGGGGTAGGAAAAAAGGAGAACACATTGAGAAAAACCAATATTTTCCACTACTTTTGTATATTCTTTTTCTCTCTCAGGGCACTGCCTGATTATCAGAGTGAGACACAGAAATAGAAAGTTGTGGCTCAGGGTGTGTAATATCCTTGTGGGACTGGGAAAACACACCGAAAACCTAGCAATTTGGGAGTTCAAGGATTTTAGGCCATGAGGAGTAACGATCCCTGAAAAATAAAAGACCGCAGAAAAGTCAACCTGTTATGGTATTTAGTTTGACCATAAGTCATATGCCAACATATAAACTTCAAGGAATAGGTGGTTGAAATTGTGTAAAAACTTGATGATTCAAACTTAAAAAGCCTAATGGAGCTTTGGCGACCTTACAATAGTGAGGAAGAAAAACTATTGAAGTCTAGGATCTGCCAGGGACCGGGCAGTATATAAAGCTTTCTGTTTAAATCCTAGAACGGCTCAGCTCTTGGAGTAGGGCAAACAGGAAGTGGACCAGACTGAAACTCAGCTTCAAATTAACTCAAATATTAATCAAATCCAGATAATTAGGCTATACTCCAATTGCCCACCAGACAAAAAGCTTAAATCATATCTGGAAGAAGACAGTGTACCACTTACACTCTCTGCTCTTTTTTTCATATACATTGAAGCATTTAACCAAAAATTGCCAGACATACTTATGCTTTTTCTTAGGATGTAGAAAGTCACAGGGCAATGTGCTATTACCTTAGTGATGAGAATAGCTGGATAACCTACAAAATCATGTTTATAAATCTCAGTAGAGCACCAAGAATGTGAAGAAATCTAATGAACTAAAATTGATAGAAGCTCGAGCTTATTCTAGGAAAGAACAAACTTATGGCTGCTGTCACCCTTGGTGGAACAGTAGGAATGCTGAAAACTGCTATAGTTATAAGAAAATAAGAAAACAGCTTAATTTTAATGAATTTTCAAAATTCAAGGGTGAGCTGACATAGCAATTTGGAATTTCCAGGAGACGTAGACAGAAAAGAAAATCTGCACGCACCTGCCAACTCTGTTTACCAAATGCTTTCCTGAAAGAACAAGAGTAAGAAAGGTACTCAACACTAGGCCTAGGGTGCATAGAGGTTTCTTGAAGACTTTCCTGCACCCCCCTAATTCTACCCTGTGTTTCACCAGGTGTTCCTTTTAGCTCTTAGGACACTTTAATTGTCCAGGAACTGTCTCCTTAATAGTGTATGGCCTAGGATTTCTTTTATTTATAATACACAATGAATCCCCAAAACTACTTCAGTCTACCATCCCTCCATTAAACACTTTAATTTCAAACTGAATAAAACACTCCAACTGAAAGAATTATTTTCGTATTTATATGCTTGTATTTTTTTTCTCTTGTTTTATTAACTAATGCATAGTTTGGGTCAAAATAGTTTCTATCCTTTAAATTTGCACACATTATTCTGGATATCACCAGAGTTAAAAATGCATGCCAGCATTAAAAAAGAGAGAGAGAAAGAGGGAAAGGACTAATGCTGAATGTTTCATGATTGGCGTTCTCAGTTCTGCTTGTATGTAAAAACAGATGACAACCTGTCTCTGATTATGGACTATGAGTCTTACACACTTGAACAGCCGTGGCTTCTTCATGCTAATATCTGCCCTGTGTGAAATCCCATAAATGTCACATCTGCCACAGCCCCTTTCCCAGTCTAGCATATGCTTTCAATGGAGGCAAATACTTATCATTATCAAATGAGAAAATATATGTGGAAGTGATTTGAAAACTATAAACCACTAAAGAAATAGATATAACCCTCTATAGTCACTGAAGGGGCCTTGGTCTGACTTAGCAAATTAGGATCATGAGGAATTCCCAGACAAAGAGACATGTTTATTGGAAGACAAAGACTTGCTTCACAAAGTATTTTCAGAGACCAGGAGGGACTGAGCCATTTCAGGGACTGAAGGGTATCAGGGTGGGTCACTTTGTAACACTCCTATTCTCCCTAAAGACCAAGCAAGTTTTGAGTATAGAGGAAGAAAACTCAGGGGAAAAGATGACTTTCTCTTATAAATATAGGCAAAAAGATTTAAAATTGGGGGAATGAATACTAATAAATCTGGGTCAATGGTGTCAATTTTCTGGATTTCTGCTTAAAAATAAGGCCAAGATATGTTGTGACACAATCATTAGAAAGTAACTCAGACTTTACTATACTTTGAACCCAGAGAATGAATAGCCTTACGTTTTCTTAAGTAGGATCCTTCGATTTAATCTACTTTCCCTAAATGTAAACCTTTCTTTTTCCTCCCACTGACACTCTCCCCACCCCACCAAACAGAGATATTTAATAATCAGGAAGGAAGATGATCAGGCAATTACAGCATTTAGATATCATTAGGTGCTCAAACAGTTTCTTCCTGTTATTACATACTTCCTATCTCAGTAGAAGCAATATCTGAAAACAATCAATTACAAGGAAGAACTTTAAGTAAAATCAGATATAAGCAACTAAAATCTCGAGAAGCCCTGAACCTTCATGAATAATTCTTGAATAGCGTGGTGTGAATGCTGCCTTGCTCAACTCACAGTCTTTCAAGATGTTAGTTTCATGTTTTATTTAAGCTCAACATAAATGTTAACGTGGTCCTCATCAGATTCCTTTTATCTAACTCTGAAGACTGATGTGTTGATGTTGTAATATGGAAAGAGGGCCTAGGGGATAGACTTTAAATGCCCATTCAGGTATTCTGTGAAGAGTCACAAATGAATTTCTTTTCCAGGAAGTAAGTCGTAAATTTGTTTGTCTGAGAGTACCACCTCAGCATACACATCTGCTGATCAGTGTTAATTAGTCTTCTATTGTCCAATTTGTAATCTGGATGTGTTTTATAGAGATATAACTCGTGAAGCATCATTGTGTGTAATCTTTCCCTGAAAAGATTCTGCTGAGCAAGTAACCAATAAATTGTACGTAATGCAAACATTAATCAAAGAGAATGTCATTAAATCTTACTGTAGCAGAATCTTCCATTGAGAAGGAAAACCAATCTAACTACTATTGTCCTATCTTCACTATGAATTGTTACCATTATGATATTTTTATGATTCTACTAGTCAATAGTCCTCACGGGGTATTTAAGTCCTTGAATTACTTACAAATTAAGGTTTGGACTTCAAGTCATTTGTAAATCAATTAGTTGTTTGTTTCTTAATGGAAAATCTGCTTTGAGCTACAATGTTCTATTTAGCAATTAGGTTCCCTGGCTATTCTGAATAGTGTATTGCCATTAGATTTAGATACATTAGGAAGAGGCACAAAGTAGATATTTTTATGATGCCTTTAAATAGATCATTCCTATTAAAACATTATTTCATTATTGTCATGAGTTACTCAATGGGAACCTGATAAGGACCTTGCGAACTTATATATGATGTGTAAGTAAAATATGAAACTAACATATGGAAAGACTTTACATTTAGCAATGCAACATTCACACTAATTGTCCTTAAGGATAATTTTTCCAGGATTTCCTAGATTTGGAATTCACTTGTCTACCCTCTATGTATCCAAGAATGTGGCTCAAGGGGGCTCTGGGAAGTTCTTCCCAGATTACAATTTAGCAGATTGCACATACAGAACTTTTGTAAAGTAAATGCATTCCCCCTAGAGTTAAATTCTTTATTTGGGCTGGGTAAAGGGATACTCGTACAGGCCAGAGACCAACAGTATTAACAACATATTGTACTACATAGCACCTAGCCAGAATAGATTATTTAATAATTTTGTGAAAAGGAAATCCTTCGCTCCAGTGGTTGGTTGTCTTCCCAGGGTTATTTAAAATTTGAACTAACATATGCATTTCAACGGTGGCCAAATACTTGACTCCCTGAACCATAACTTATAGTGAAGTTTTCATTTGAATTAACTTTACAAGACGGCAGAAGGATTTGGAATCCACTATGTCAAAATAGACCCTCTGCATATATGTTTTGAAGCCAAGAAGACAGTGAATCTTTTGGTCCGTGTTCATATTTACTACGTGAGAATTGACTGATCTCTTCTTATGCCTCTTCATTGTCTGAAGATGGAAGTTGCACTCTTGTGGAAGGTAGAAGAATTCATTAGTCTGTTTGGCTGCATCCAGATGCAAGACAATGAAAGGTCTTCTCATTTTCATTAAGAATAATAAATAATAATAATAGCTGCTAATATGTATTGAGGACTAACTTTGGACTAGACAGTTTTGCTAAACACTTGGCTGTGTTCTCACTTAACCATCACAACTATGAGTTTGGAAGTACTATTATTCAAATTTTCTAAATAAGACAGCTCGAGCAGAGAAATCAATTAACTTGTCCAAGATTACAAAAGTAGAAGTTATTGACCTTGGATTTGAAATTAGGAGCTTCTAACTCCAGTGCAGTAGTCAAGCATTAAATCTGTCATCATATCACTGTTACTTGGCTACACGGCACATGTAGAACAATATTATTACAGAATTCAGTATAAAAAGGGTTGAGATATTTAAACCATTTGTTGTCAGTCATGGAGCCAATAAAATTTCAAGGTATCATATTTGAAGTTTTCTTTGAATATTTGCTTGACTTATAGGTCATTTAGGTCACAGCACAGAACAAAATGGAAGGGCTGACACTGGGAGACAGGAGATCTCTTTCCTCAATCCTACTCTTTCTATTTGTGTGAACTTAAGCAATTCCCTTGAACTTTTTGGACCGCAGTGTCCTCATCTTTATAAGTGAAGAGACTAGACTAAATTATGGCTAATTCATTTCTAGCTCTGACCTCTGTTTCTACAAAACCATATCCTTTACATTCACAAAGAGACAAAGACATAAAAAAAACAAAACAAAATAAAATAAATGTGTGTAAATACCCTCATAGATTTGCTAACCTTGCACTCCCTGAATAGCATCTCCATTGCATTGCCTGAAATATCATCATGCATTTTTCCTCTCAGCCTTGGTTGACACATGCTAATTAGAAGAAAAATGCCCGTCTAAGTGAGGGGGCCTCTTCGTCTTCCACTTCACCATATGACTCCTGGGCTCAAAGAAACATTTTTGTGGGCATTTTTTAATATGCTACTGTTTTAACCTATTGACCTTGTCTTAGGCACTTTATTTTCTATCTTCAGCTTCAATATTCATCAGTAATACTGTGACAAAAAGGAATATGAATGGCATTAGGAAATTGAGCCCTACTCAAGCTAAGAAATGATGCTAATGCTTACGCATGGCAATAGAGCAAGGATGTTTGATGTTTTTGTACCGAGGGCTGGTTTCAAATAATCATGAAAATGTGCTGAGACTTTTCATGGGAACAGCGTGTTTAAAGACAAACTCATTTTTAAAAATAACAATAAAGGCAGAGTTTACTTCCCCATCCTAAGCTAGAACTTCATTATATGCCAAATATATTGTTTGGGTCTGGGATAGAGCATGACATACTAAATGTTCTGACCGTTGTAGCATATGCATAGATAATATATGGCTCATACAACTTTCATAACCCTCTCTGCTGATTCTCTTCTAATATCTCTCTAAAGAGATTTGCGGTATCATTCTTCATTTATTTTGCATGCTGCTTTCACCCATTGTGGATAAACATGAATAAAAAATTCTGGAAGTATGAATAGTTATCTTTGCTGATGCTTGGTGAGGTTTTAATAAAATATACATGACACCAGTGTCCGGGTATGTATCTGTGAGTCATATAACAGTGAAGAAATCCAGAGATAATTATGATCTTTTATGATGCTGGAGGAATTAGCACCTCAGTAATATGCAGTGTGAAGTAGCATGGACAGAGTCTCCTATTCGCCCTTGAACCATTCGATGTGAATGCAAATAACTAACACATATGATTCTAATTTTGAAGAACCTATTCAGGAATAGGAATCCAGATGGAAAGAAAATAGAAGGATTTGTGTAAGTTTAGTGAAGAAAATCCTCAAGTTAGTTAATGATTGTTACCTAGACATTTCCTACCTGAAAACAAAGGGTTGCAAAAAGAAAGTCCATACTCGGTGGCTTAACAAAGAAATTCCTTCCTTTCCTCCAAATTCACCAGTGTTTCTCAGCCTTGTATATAAAACAAAATGATCATACCATGCAGTAAATTCTTCAGAGATATCTTAATCCATTTTGCATTGCTTTAACAGAATATCTGAAACTGGATGATTTATAAAGAACAGAAATATATTCTGTCACAGATCTGGAGTCTGGGAAGTCCAAGATCAGGGTGTCGGCAGAAGGGCAAGAGAGAGCGAATGCTGTGTCCTTGCATGCCAAAAGAGAAGAAGAGGGAAAACCCATCCTGCAAACCCTTTTCATAGTGTCATTAATTCATTCATGAGGGCATAGTTCTCATAACCTAAGTACCTCTCAAAGGGCCGTGCCTCCCAATGCTGTTGTATTGGGGGTTAAGTTTTAATTTGAAATTTGGAGGGGATGAAAACATTCGTACCATAGCAGTAAGCATCCTCCCCAGATTTCTTGTATTTGTAAAGTTAAATCAAATGCATGCTTATAATTTTTGATTTCAGAAAAACACAGGCCATTTCCAGCATTAGTCATTTCCAGTTTGAAAAGATTAAGACATCTGAATCATTAAAGCAAGGCCATGCTTACAGCACTTAGCAAAGCAGGAATAACTGCAACTCTTTGCATTGGGAAAAAGAGATCAATGCATCATGAAATTTGAGGAAATATACATTGCCATACTAACAGTTGTTGCTTTTGTGTGGTCAGCATTTTTTTCACATTTCTATATTTGAAATCATTTATTCTATAATTTTCTATTACATATTTACAAAAATAACAAGATTTATTAAAAACAAGCTAAGGAAGGTCTATGTGTAAATTAACTCAAATCTGTATGGTATTTCTACAAAAGAGTCATTATTATACTGTATTCCTAGTAAAGAAACAGAGATTCAGAGACTTTATGCAACTTGTAAGCAGCAGAACAACTAGATTTATTAAAATCCATATCATATCATTTCCAACATTGTTTTTCTTCCTTGGAGGACACTTAAGGGCATGCTCTATTGATGTACTCATCTATGAGTGGCTCTGGGCCATAGTGTGACTGTAAATATTTAAGTTAGTTTTCATTTCTGGTGAAGCTTTCTAAAGCTTAGTTGAAATATAATGTTATTTCATTTCATTTGTGTTTCTTAAGCATTTTTACACTGAAATCTATTAATTTTGGTTAATCATATGATTGTGGTAGTTGGCACACAATTGAACAATTTTGGTCACTAGCTGTTGCTTACTATATAATGATGGAGGAGATTTTGATTTTTTAAAATCAAATGCCTTCCTTTTATTATTAAGTCAATTCAACCTCTTATAACTTTGATATTTTACTCCTAAGTCTATTATCTAGGGTCATATAAATATCCATTGTATGGGAGAAATATTTTTTGTCCTATTGTATTATAAATATTCAAATGTTCTAACCATGACCCACACTGGCACAGATGCTCTCAGGATGTCTAACCTGGACATGAGCAGGCATGAGTTATTCTACTGATCTTTCATGAGTCGTGGTTTCCACTTCCTCACCCTCTTGTTAGCAGTCAGGATAGATCAATGGTTAAAAGTGTGGGCTCTGAGGTTGAACAGACTGGATTGTAGTCCTGGCTCTGCCATTATGGCTCTGTGACCCTGGGAAAATGACTTACCTCTGTGCACCCCCACTGCTTCATTGTAAAAGAGATTAAACTATGGAACTCACCTTGCAAAATTGCTGTTAATACCATGAAATTAAATAATTTACATGGTACATAAGTACTCAGTATGTTAATTGTTAAAATGTTAATTAATATATTTGTTCATTTCTACGAATTTTCTTGATTGTCAAAAGCCAACATAAAGCAAACAACCTTTGAAAGTGTGGCATCCCTCCTCATCTCAGAATGTTCTTTAAAAACATCTTGATCAGGGGGTACTATATATTCATGGAAGAAAAGGTAAAAATTAAATTGGGTATTTACCCTCTGTCCCCTCTGTCCTTAGTCCACCATATACCACACAATGAGATTATCAATATACTGTGTTGAAGTTTCTGGCCCCTACTAGATCTATTCAACTCTGAACCCCTTCAGAGTTGGGACTGTATATATTTTTTTCTATTGCCAGTACCCAGTACATATTAGACCAGTCAAAAATATTGGAGAAGTATGCAATCACCACAATTGATCAGGTCTTGCATAATCAGAAGAGGAAAGCAAAGCATGCTAATGTTCTCTGATCTTCTTCACCCTATTCTTCTCTTTATTCAATCTTATATTCTTTTTTTTTAATTTTTTTTTATTTCAGCATATTATGGGGGTACAGATGTTTAGGTTACGTGTGTTGCCCTTGGTTCCCCCCACCCCAAGTCCGTGTTTCAAATATGTCCATCCTTCGGGCAGTGTGCATTGCACTCCTTGTGTATACAAATACCCGTCCCCTCCTCCCTCCTCCCCCCTCCTCCCGCCGCCCTCCCCCTTCCCCAACATCCAATAGATGTTGTTCTGATATGTGCATTTATGTGTTGATTAGTTAATACCAATTTG